>ML251140.1:18393-39909 GCA_005239495.1 Nicotiana undulata | reverse complement strand
GCCAAAATACCCGTTCTGGAGCTCTTGGGGTCGTCAACAATGGAGGAAAATATGATTTTGGGAAAGAATCACGACTTAAGCCTTTTATTAGGACTGCCTAGCAGTTTTCGCACCTGCGACTTTTGGATCGCAGGTGCGGACTCGCACCTGCGGAAGATTGGGTCGCGCCTGCGGAAAATGGCCTGGGCCCCTGGGGGATTTCTCGCACCTGCGGCCCTTTGTCCGCGCCTGCGGAGAAAATTCCGCTGGTGCGGACCTCGCGCCTGCGGCTCATGGACCGCAGGTGCGGTCACACCAGTAAATTCCCACCAGCAGTTCAATTGCTGGTTTTTGACCCCGGTCGGGGTCCGGGAGACCCCTGGGCCCACCCGAGCCCTCGACAAATTATACCAACAAGTCCCAAATCACATGACGGACTTGCTCGAGCTCTCAGAACACTAGAAACATCATTCAAACCAAGAATCACTCTCCAAAACCCCTTAGATCAAACTTAGGATTTCAAGAAAAAATCAAATGGCTCATCAATACGCCGAACGGGTCTATACTTCTCGGAATAACCCCGAATTTTGTGGAAAAGTCATAAATGACTATACGGAACCATTGCCAGTTCTGGAATTCCATTTGGACCATGATAACATGAGGTCCAATTCCAGGCTGAATTCCAAATCACATGAAATCCTGAATTCCAATTCAGGTGCCGAAATACTCCCGGGTCATCTAAAATCTAGGCGAACACACTCCCAAGTCCGAAATCATCATTCAGAGCTATTGGAGCTGTCAGAACTCGATTCCGAGGTCGTTTGCTCAAGATGCTACTCGGAATCAAAATCAGCCAAATAGGCTAGCCTTCAGGAACCAAGTGTTCCTGAACTGGCTAAATCACTTCCGAAACTCGAACTACCTGCCCACACAAGTCATAAGGCACGAGTAGTCGCTATGGGAAGAGTCATTCACGGGAACGGAGTCCCAACACACAAAACGACCGGCTGGGTCGTTACAAGTCTGATTGCCTCCAGACTTACCACAGGGGCAAAGGTCTCATCATAGTCAATTCCCTCTTCTTGACTATACCCTTGAACAACCGGTGTAGCCTTGTTTCTTGTAACAATTCCATCCTTATCGAGCTTGTTCCTGAAGACCCACTTTGTGCTAATCACTAATCTGTCTAGTGGCCTGGGTACCAAGTGCCATACTTGACTTGTTTCAAACTGATTCAGCTCCTCTTGCATGACATTTACCCAATCAGCATCTTGTAGGGCTTCACCAATGTTCTTTGGTTCGATTAAGGATAGGTAGGCATCAAAAGCACACAAACTTTTCAAGGAGGCTCTTGTTTTGATTCCGGATGAAAAATCTGTTATGATGTTCTCAAGAGGATGAGAACTTTGATATATGTGTGGTTTGAGTACCAATTGTTCACTTCTGGATGATTATATGGTGTCTTGATGTTGTGGAATAGGATCAGGACCAAGATTCACATGTTGAATTCCCCCTGTCATGTTGCTTGGGTTGGTTGGACCTGGTCAATCACCTGTTCCATCTTCCATGGCTGCTTCAATGTGTTCACTGCTTCTCACCAGTCCAAGCTCCTCATCTTCTAGTTCCTGTCTCTCAGAAAGAGTGTTAGTTTCATCAAAGACAACATGCACACTCTCTTCCACACACATAGTTCTTTTATTGTACACTTTATAGGCTTTGCTATGTGATGAATATCCCAAGAATACTCCCTCATCACTTCTGGGATCAAATTTACCTAGGGAATCTTTGCCATTATTGTGCACAAAGAATTTGCATCCGAAAGCCCTAAGATGGTATATGTTGGGCTTTCTCCCTTTAAGTAATTCATAAGGAGTCTTCTCTACCAGTGGCCTGGTCATACATCTATTGATTATATAGAAAGTAGTGTTTATTTCTTCTGCCCAGAAGTTGTGTGGTAGTTTTCTAGAAAGAAGCATGGTTCTTTCCATGTACTCAAGAGTTCTATTTTATTCTTTCCACAACCCCATTTTGCTGTGGGGTTCTAGGGGCAGAAAAGTTGTGATTGATACCATGTTCATCACAGAACTCAGCAAACTTAACATTTTCAAATTCAGTACCATGGTCAGACCTTATTGATGCTAGTTGATGTCCTAACTGATTTTGAGTTTTCTTAACAAATGAGGTAAACATATCAAACACTTCATCCTTAGATGTCAGAAATAAGGTCCAAGTAAACCTTGAATAATCATCAACTAGTACCATCACATATTTCTTACCACCTCTGCTCAGAGTTCTCATTGGACCGCATAGATCCAGATAAACCAGTTCCAACGTCCTGGTGGTACTGATCATTTTCTTACTTTTGAATGAGTATCTTACCTGCTTCCCCCTTGCACATGCCTCACTAACTTTGTCTTCCTTGAACTTAATGTTAGGTAGTCGCACCACTAAGTCCTTAGAGACTAATTTGTTAAGCTAATTTAGACTTGCGTGACCAAGTCGTTTGTGCCAAAGGAGGGGATCACGATCCAAAACACTCAAGAAAGTGAGTTCATTTTCAGAAAGTGTGGACAAGTCTATGACATAGATGTTATTCATTCTCTTTCCCTGCAAAACAATCTTGTCAGTAAGCAAGTTAATCATAAAACATTTGGTGGAAGTGAAAGCAACCAGGTTACCTCTGTCACACAATTGTGACACACTGATCAGGCTATATTTCAAGCCATCTATCAAGTACACATGTTCGATGGGACGTGTGTCAGCCTTACCGACTTTGCCAACCCCTATAATTTCACCTTTCTTTCCATTTCCAAAGGAGACATTTTCTCCTTTGAGGTTTTCAAGTGAAAGGAACTGTTCCTTGTTCCCCGTCATATGCTTTGAGCAGCCACTATCCAAAAACCAAATTTGGCTGCTTCCTCTCAATTGCACATACAAAAGGAAATCATGGGTTAGTTTTAAGAACCCAAACTAGTTTGGGTCCTTTTCTATGAGAGAATAGATGAATCAAATTTTTTCTGGCCTAGTTTGATAGCCAGTTTTTATTTTTGACAAACCTCTCATTTTTTCGACTGACCTGCTTTTTTGTAGTACACTCATATTTGTAGTGGCCAGTCTTACCACAGTGGGTGAAGATTTTATTTTCTGGGAGAGTGAGATACTTGCTTTTGGGATCTCACTTGGGCAATTGACTCCCAAAACCAAGCCCTCTCTTGTTGCTACTATGATTCTCTTGAAGCCATGTCAAGGCATAAGAGGATTTATTCCATTTACAAGTTCTATCCAATTCATGTTTGACTTTGCCAAGCTCTTCTTTAAGTGATCTTATCTGTTCATCCTTGGCATACATTTTATCTTTTAGTTTTCCCAAATTTTCTTCTATCATGACATGAGAGTGATCAACAACCTTTTTACTGGATCCTAATCTATGTTTTAAATTCTCAGATTTTAGTTCTAGAATCTCAGTCTCAAGTAGATGAACCTGGTTCAATAAGACATTGTTTTTCTTTTCAGATTCACTGACTCTGATTTCCAGGTTCATGCATTTTGCTTTTAGCATTGCACATTATTTAGAGAGTTGATCCTTTTCTTTGGTGTTTCCTTAGAATCATCTATGAAATAGAGTAGCAACTCAGAGAGTTTTTCCTTAGATAGGAACTTTATTTTGTTTTTAAGATGGGAGATACTTACCTCTGGTTCTTCATGTGATTCCTCATCAGATTCTCCAATTGCCATGAGCGCCTGATCTTCAGTCTCCCCATCTTCTGATTCCTTATCTGAACTTTCCCCCCAAGATGCAACCATAGCCTTTGTTGTGGTTTTCTTGGGTTGGACCAGTTCCTTCTTCCTGTTTCTTCTTTCATATCTCTCATTTTCCCATTCTACTTCCCACTGAGGACAGTTTTTGATGAGATGGTCAGTCTTACCACATTTGTAGCATCGCTCGTTGGTTGGCCTTTCTGGAGCTTTTGCTTTGTAGTAGTTTCCTCCTCTAGAGATGCCCTTCTTCCTCATGAGAAAGTTTCTGAATTCTTTGGTAATCATGGCCATCTCATATTCCTCCAGATCTGCTCCCTCAGTGATTCTCAGTTCTAGACTCCTCTCCTTCTCTGGACCATCCATCTTCATTGTCTGCCTTCTTAGTTCATAGGCAGTAAGGTTTCCAATTAGCTCGTCCAATATGAGGGTTGCCATATTTTTGGATTCCTGGATGGCAGTGATCTTGCTTTCCCAGAAAATTGGCAAAAGCCTTGTCAGAAAGTTTTTCTACCCTATCTTCTTCAAGAATTACTCTACCAAGAGACTTAAGTTCATTTGTCAAGGTTGTGAACCTTGTGTACATCTCTTGGATTGTCTCACCTTCTTTCATAGTAAAGTTTTCATACTGAGAGTATAGTAGAGTACCTCATGATATTTTTACCTGAGGTGTTCCTTCATGGGCTACTTGCAAGGTATCCCAAATTTCTTTGGCAGTGGTGCAGCTTTGGATTCCGCTATACTCATTTGTACCTAGTCCACACACTAGCCACTTTTTGGCCTTTGCATTCTTCTCCCATTTCTTCAGATCCTCAGCAGTGCAGTCAGCTCTAGTCTTTGGTACATCTACACCTTCAACAGTCTTCTTCATGGTAGCTAGAGGACCATCAGTGACTATGTCCCAGAGTTCATAGTCTTCTCCAATCAGGTGGTCCTTCATCCTGTTCTTCCACCAGGAGTAATACTGGCCGTTGAAGAGTGGTGGCCTTGCAGTTGATTGACCCTCCCAGTTTCCAGGTGGTGTACTCATTTTGATCTTTTCTAAGGTGTTAACCTTTTCAAGGATAACTTGCTCTGACACCAATTGATGTTTTAGACGTCAATACCACACAAGAATATAGGTTAAATGTGTGGTACCCAATTTTTCGAGTGCTGTCTCACAAGAAGAACCTGGTTCTTCTTTGTGTTCCAACTTCTACTGGTGCGAAATAATAAAAGCAGTAAAGTAAAAACACAGAGATTTTTACTTGGAAAACAACTGGCTCAAAAGGTGAAAAAACCACGACCTACTCCTCAGTAGGATTTTCTCAAACTCTTCACTAAAAACTCTGAGCCAAACGGACTTACAAAATAAACTCTTTTGTAATCCTAGGACTAACTCTAATCCCTTCGTATCAACTAGCCTCTAGATAATTTCTACAAGCTTCAAGTTAACTCTAACTTGAATAATGTGTACCTATTACAATTGCTTCTATGAAAGCTGAAAAGATACAATATTAAATCACCTACTACAATCAACTAGACTCAATACACAAACGATGGAACTGGTTCTTCTAGCTGATCTGTAACCTTTGTCTCGCACAATAATTCTGCTTGCAAAATAACTTGGAATTTTGCTTTTAGATCTTGATTCACTTCTGTACTTGTGCGTCAAGAATTTCAGCAGGAATACTTAAATTATTTATAGAGTCAGTAGTTGAGTTTGTCGTTCAATTCTAGTACAACTCTAACTGGGTGAAAGAGTTCGAATTAAACTCAACTTCCTTCCTTTGTTACTATCCTTTCTGAATTCAACTTCTATCCTCTTTATCAGTTGGCAACCTTTTCGCATCAGTAGACAATCTCTTGGTTCTGTAACGAATCGACCTGCTCTAACTGGGTGAAAGAGTTCGAATTAAACTCAACTTCCTTCCTTTGTTACTATCCTTGCTGAATTCAACTTCTATCCTCTTTATCAGTTGGCAACCTTTTCGCATCAGTAGACAATCTCTTGGTTCTGTAACGACTCGACCTGTCGTTTTGAGATCTAGCGCGTCGTTCAGTAGTTGGGAGTCACGAAAAACTTCATTTCAAGTATATTGACTTGTGCATATAGTCGGAATTGAAATTCAGGAAGATCGGAGTTGAATTTAAAGGAAATTCTCATTTCAGAAGTCTTAGGTTGAAGAAATCGAGTAAGGCTGGGATTATGAGTAAAGGACCTCGGAATCAGGATTCGAGGGTTCCAGCAGGTTTGTATGATGATTTCGGACTTGGGCGTATGTGCCGACGGGTTTTGGATAACCCGGGAACAGTTCAGCGCATATTGTGGAAAGTTAGTATTTTAAGGAAATTTCCTAAGTTTGACTTGAAGTGCATTTCAATGATACTGAGGTCTGTTTGGGATTCCGAGTCTGGGAATAGCTTCGTATGGTGATTCTGAAGTTGGGAGCGCGATCGGAAGTGAATTCGGATATCCAGAAGTCAATTTAAGGTCATTTGGCTAAAGATAGAAAACTGAAGGTTTTTGAAGAATTCGACCAAAAATGGAAATTTTGATATCGGGGTCGGAATGAGATTCTGGAAGTTGGAGCAGGTCCGTAATGTCGAATATGACTTGCCTGCAAAATGTGAGGTCAATCGGACGTGGTTTGATAAGTTTCGGCATCAAATGTGGAAGTTGGAATTTTCAAAGTTCATAGAGTTGGATTTTAGTGCGATTCGTGATTTCGGCGTTTTTTGATGTGATTTGAAGCCTCGAGCAACTTCATGAGATGTTATGGGACTTAGTCATGTGTTTAGACGGGGACCCGAGGGCCTCGGGTGTGTTTCAGGGTGGTTTCAGGGCATTTCAGAGTGAATTTGCTGTTGCTGGTTTCTGGTGCTGCTGGTGTTCCATGCGATCACAGCCTTAGTTGTGCGATCGCGAAGAGGAAAGGTGAAGGGGGTGAGTTTGGATTATGCGATTGCGGAGAAGGATTTAAGGGGTCCAGGTTTTTGGCCTATGCGATCGCGGATGTTGGTGTGCGATCGCGGAGAAGGGCTGGGCAGGCTAGTGCGATCGCAAGGGGGAAAGTGCGATCGCGGAGAACGAATTTTGGTGGGAGCTGGAAATGGCCTATGCGATCGCGGGTATGCTTGTGCGATTGAGGAGGAGTGATCTGGGTGTCCTGATCAATCGCAGACGACTTCATGCGATCGCATAGAAGGGCAGAACTAGGCAGTGTTGATTAAAACGGGATTTTTGCATTTCTCTCTCATTTTTCAAAGGCATGGCGATTTTTGGAGAGCTTCAAGAGAGGATTTTTGTCATCTATGTTAAGGTAAGTTACTCCTACTCACTTCAAGTTAGATACAAGATTATTACATGGATTAGAACATGAAAATTAGGGAAAATTTGAGGAAAATTTGGAAGAAACCTAGAATTTGGAAATTTGGATTTTAGCCACGAATTGAGCATGAATAATTGAGTAAAATGTGTAATTGAATTAGTAAAGCTTCGGGTAGATATTTTCTTCAAGAAATTTCGAGGTCCGGGCACATGGGCCCAAGGGCATTTTGGTCATTTCATTAAGCCGGGCTGAGGAACTCTGTAATTTGAATTGGTTATGATCTATTGAGTATATTTTCATTGAATTATCGTTATTTGGATAGTTTGGGAGCATTGCGCATCCATTTTAGTCGTCGTAGAGGCTTGGAAGCCAGTAATGAATCTTCGGAGCGAGGTGAGTCTCCTTTCTAACCTTGTAAGAGGGAATTGTCCCCTTCGGTGTTCTACATGCTATATGTAATTGTTTGCTGGGGCCATGTACGTACCAAGTGATGAGAGTCCGTACGTAGCGGCTACTTTTGTTATGTCCGGGTAGTTAGGCCCCACATCATGCCCAGTATACTTCTTGTAATGAATTATATGTATGTTATAATATCCTGTTATGTGGTTTTGTTTCTCTGAGATTTATGGATTTTAAAATAATATGGAAGGAAAATTGTTTTCACGGAAAAATATTATGAACTGAATTGATTTGCGGGAAGTAATATGAAAGAAATTATTTATGAAAAGCATTATGAAAGGAAAAGAAATGACTTATAAGTTTTGTACTCATGTAAGATATTATTGTTTCCTCGAGCTTTCATTTACTTAAATAATGGGAAAGGATTGTGTGAAACGAACTTTGCATTTTGTGTGCGCATGTTGTCGCTTTGTAATTTACATCCCGCGAGCGATATGTAATTTCCTTCACTCTTATGGGAGCGGGCCGTACGCCACGGCAGATTTATAGTACACTCTTAGTACGGGCCGGTCGATCCCCGACAGTGCACAGGGAACTAATTAAGAATGCACTCTTGGTACGGGCCGGTCAATCCCCGACAGTGCATGGACGAAGTTATGCTATGATATGATTTGATTACACTGTAAGCATGCACTCATGGTACGGGCCGGTCGATCCCCAGCAATGCATAGCTCTTCTAGATATGATTACATTATAAGCATGCACTCATGGTACGGGCCGGTCGATCTACGGTAGTGCATAGCTCTTCTTGATATGATTACATTACAAGCATGCACTCATGGTACGAGCCGGTCGATCCCCAGCAGTGCATAGCTATTCTTCCTCCTGACTCTAGCCGGTTGTCTTACTCTTGTGTGCGCATGACTGTTTGGTACCGTTTTTCCTGATTTATGATTTGACAGATGATTGGGAAAGGAGACAGGTGAGTTGTTACTGCTTTCAATATCTACTTGGAAACTCTGTATTCTCTTCACAATTGTGGTGCACTATTTACATGTTTACTGCTTTCCTTATATCCTATTTATTTCTATTACTGTTGGACCTTAGTGAGTATCGAGTCGACCTCTCATCACTACTTCTTCGAGATTATAGAGGATACTCACTGGGTACATATATGTATATGTACTCATGCTACACTTTCTGTGCATTTTGTTGCACAGGTACCCTCATAGTGCAGTGATCGATTCAGAGACTTACTCAGGTTGCACTGTTCCGGTGGCATTCCGCAGCTGGCAAAGTCTCTCTTCTATGTCCCTACGCTTTTGTCTTTATTACCTTTATCCAACTTAAATTCTCGGACAAGAGTTGTATAATTGTACAAATTCTTAGAAATTGCTCATGTACTTGTGTCACCGGGTTCTGGAAAAGTGTTGGTATTTCTTGTACTGCATTAAGTGGATTATCCGCCGCATTTAGTGTACGAGCATTTTCTTTATTATTTGATTATAAATGCAGAAAAAGACATGATTTTGAAAGTGTAAGCAGGAAGTTGTTTGAACTGGTTCAGGGATTGGCTTGCCTGACAGTGTGTCCGGCGCCATCACAACCCATAGGTTTTGGGTCGTGACCGGTTCATTGATACTTCACAATCACATTTATCTCCTATGCATATACGGTTTATGTTCCAGCCATTCAGTTTAAGTATGTGTGCTCTGATGGACCTGGTTCAACTGGTCAGACATTTGTCAATCTTAAAAACTATGCGGTGACTTGGGTCAACAATGGGTACTTGAGTCGCATGTATGATTCGTGAGCAGGATAACTCTATTATTTTTATATGACTGCGTCGCATGATCGATTCGCGAGCGGGGAAAATAGATGCATATATGGTTTGATCCGTTCGACCCTTCGGCAGTGCACATTTTATTATTGTTGGTTCGCGCCGTTCGACCCTCCGCATTTCTTGCGCATGATGATTGCTGCGTATTTTCTATGATTATTACCTGTTTACTGGCCTGGGAGTTATAAATTGTCAACTGAAATGACGAAGATTAAAGTATTAAATGTTAAAGAAGTTGCTATTTCTTATCACTACTTAATAAATTACCTATGATATTCATGCTTAGTGTCGCTCTTTATTTTTATTAAATTTACCTCTAGCAAGTTTCAAATTCGACCTCTCGTCACTACCTCTTCGAGGTTAGGTGGGAGACTTACTGAGTACATGTTATTTCGTACTCATGCTACACTTGTTGTGCATTTTTATTGCACAGGTACATTCATAGATAGTGGCCCTGCTTGACGCAGTGACGAGTTTGACTTGGAGACTTAGACGAGCTGCACCATCCGGAGACGACCCGCAGCCGACAGAGTCTCCCTCATATGTATTGTACTTTATTTAAATTCCTTGTCCAGTTTGTACACCGGACAAGTATTGTAGTATATGTATAATTCTTAAAAAGTTGCTCATGCACTTGTGTCACCGAGTTCTGGGAATATGTTTGGGATGTATTTTATTAAACTGGATTTCTTATCTATCGTATTTATTTAACAAATTTTATTCACTTGTTATGTTATAACATGGAAGGTAACGATTTTGAAATACTAAAACAGGAATTTAACTTAACCATTTAATGATTGGCTTGCCTGACAGTGGTGTCCAGCGCCATCACGACCTTATGGATTTTGGGTCGTGACACCAACATGCGCTTAGTAGCATTTATATCTTCCATATTGTTTTCTCATTATCAACATGTCATCAACATATAAACAAACAATGACTTCATGACCTGGAGTATATTTAATGTAAACACATTTGTCACACTCGTTGATTTTAAACCCACTTGCCAATATTGTTTGGTAAAAAATGGCATGCCATTGTTTGGGTGCTTGTTTAAGTCCATAAAGCGACTTAACCAGTTTGCACACTTTCTTTTCTTTACCCGGAACCACAAAACCCTCAAGTTGTTCCATGTAAATCTTCCTCCAATTCTCCATTTAAGAAAGTTATTTTAACATCCATTTGATGGATTTCAAGACCATACACGGCCTCCAAAACCACTAACACCCTAATAGATATTATCCTCGTTACTGGTGAGTAAGTGTCAAAGTAATCAAGGCCTTCCTTTTGTCAATAACCTTTGACAATAATTCTTGCTTTATATTTGTCAATAGTGCCATCAGCTTTCATTTTCCGTTTAAAGATCCATTTCGAACTTAAAGGCTTATTTCCTGAAGGAAGATCAATCAATTCACATGTATGGTTATCCAAAATTGATTAAATCTCACTATTGACTGCCTCTTTTTAAAATGTTGAACTAGAAGATAACATAACTGCTTTGAAAGTTCGAGGCTCATTTTCAAGCAAGAATGTCACAAAATCTGGTCTAGAAGAAGTATGTGTTCTTTGACGTTTGCTACGCCTTGGATCTTATTTTCTTGGAGTATTTTTCTTTGGTTCTTCCGTGGTCATTTAGGTATTTTACTTAACGACTCGCATTCAGTTTTATATAGATAGATGCTTTCAAATAATTCAACATTATCTGATTCAATTACCGAAAACCGACATGTTTTACTGTTTGTAGCATATCCAATGAAAGCACAATCCACAATTTTTGGTCCAATTTTACCCTTTTGGGTAAAGGTACTTGTACCTTTGCTAGACACCCCCACACTCTGAAATATTTCAAGTTGGGTTTCTTCCTTTACATTTTTCATATGGAATATATTGCGTTTTGCTATGGGGTACTCTGTTGATTATTCGATTAGCTGTAAGGATAGCTTCCCCCCCATAAACTATGGGTAATACCGAACTTATTAATATATAATTCATCATTTTCTTTAATGTCCGGTTTTTCTTTTCGATATTTGATAAGTGAGAATTTTGACTACTTATTACAGCATTTTAGCTTTTGTTTTAGTCGAAAAGCGTTTAATGTTCCCGAAACTGATGAACTGTGCAAAATTACAGGAATTTTGGAAGTTGGACTCCCGAGATGAAATATGACTCTAAAAAGGAGTAACCAAAACACAAGGCAACAAAAGGCACAAAAGCTTGCAAAATGCAGACTGCAGAATTCCATCTGCGGCCGCAAACAATGAAGAAAATCCCAACATGCCGCAAATGAAGAACTGGAGATGAACTTCAGAGGGTGTGTAAAGTTTCAATGTCCAAGTCCCTCAAGATTGTGGACCGCACAAGAATTGTGCGGCCGCAGAGAAGTGTCTTGTGGCCGCAGAAGATCATGCTGCGGCCGCAGTGATACATCTGCGGACTGCAGAAACATTGCCTCGCGGCCGCACTGGAGAATTGTGCGGCCGCAAAATCTCAGTTCCTGCAAAATGAAAACTTGTGCGGATCGCACATGGAACTGTGCGGCCAGAGAACCTCCCGTAGGGAATTTATTTCCAAAATTTCCAGCCTTGTATAAATAGGCGAGTTTCACAAAATTAAGTCAACTTTCGACATCAGCAAGTCATGTAGCCATTTTTCTTTGCTCCTTTTTGTAGTTTTCTATATTTTGGGATATTTTAACATAGATTTTATCATTTTGACTTTACAATATGAGTTTAATTAGCACTTCTTCTTCTTTTTGTTTAATCTCAAGCATGAGTAGCAGATTTTTACTAGGATTGTGACCCAACCCTAGCGTGTAAAACTTATGGGTATCTAATTTAGTGTTTGTTTATGATTAAGTGTTTATTATTTAGCCTTGTTCATGCTTTAATTTGTGGAATTAATGGTTGAAAATATAGTTTCACGCCTATTTGACTTAATGTCTACTTGAGAAAGAGAGACTTAATCTAGGAACACTTGGCTAACAAGAAATTCGGTCAATCGAGAGATTGATTAACCAAATTAAAGGGTTCAACCTAGAGATATCTGTTGATACCCAATTTTGTCCCCATATTTTCTCAAATATATACATATACTCTCAAAATATCATTTTGCATTACTATTTAATTTACAAGATTTACACAAGCATTTCTTATAGTATTCCATAACTTTAGAGCTTTTAAATTAATTTTCTTGCATTAATTTACATAAAAATTAAGTAATTACCCTTTTAAATTATTTGTGATGCCTTAATCACTTAAAAATTATTATTTGCATCCCTAATACATTTTTGAAATATTTTCACCTCATTTTAATATAACAACAATTGTATTTTTAGGCTATTCGCATAAATTTGCAATAATAGCCTATATTTTGCTTTCTTATTGCAATTGACTTTCATATAGGGTCAAAATAATATTTTACATTTTTTATAGTCTCCTATTATTGTTTAAAGTATTAATTTGCATAAGTAGCATTTTTATATATTTATTTAGCCATTTTATTAAATTAGTTTTGTCACGCCCCAAACTTGAGGAGACGTGACTGGCACCCGGTGCCGCACTGGCCCAAGTGAACCACTCTGTAACTCATGATCGTTCGACCAAAACTAGAACATACATAGGTCGACTTAGCTAGACTCATTCCTTTTATAACTATCATGGGCCCACATGGCCACAACTCATAATGTATAACTATAGGTGGGCAACACTGTATCACAGAACTATTTTTCTTAAAACATGAATACATATGGGTCGTTAAGGCCTCTGACATACTGTACAAAATGAACCTCTGTCTACGAAGTCTCTAATATTATTCGACATCAAATGGGATAGGGTACCGGTCTACCCATAAGTCTGTAGCAAAACTCTGACGCGATGACTCAGAGACTCGGCTGCACTCCGAATAAGATGGAGTCTTACCGATCCTTTGCTGAATGCCAATCTCGTCTACTATGAGAGCTCGTCAAACCGATTATCTATTCCTGCAAGCATGAATGCAGCGTCCCCAACAAAACGACGCCAGTACGAATAATGAATTGAGCATGTAAGGCAGAATTGAAATATAACCATAACTCAACATTAATTAAAGACATTTAAGAATCAACCTGAATCTCTGAAGTGATACTGTATATGCATACTTATTACACTGATATATATAAAATGCTTCTCTTTGAGACTATTATCAATATCGTATGATGCATGACTGCCCAACTAATCAGTGGTAACTGCGCGACCGGCCGTAGCACGGTGGTAACTGTATGACTGCGCGACCGGCCGTAGCTCGGTGGTAAATATGTAACTGCCCAACCGGCCGTAGCTCGATGGTAAATGTATATGCATGAATTCCCAATCGATGATAAATAATAATACATAACTGCCCAACCGGTGGTAACTGCTCGACCGGCCGTAGCCCGGTGGTAAATGCATGACTGCCCGACCGTCCGTAGCATGGTGGTAAATGAATATGCATGAAGATGCATGTATTACCATATTATAAACATTAACATCTTTATCAAATATCTTAATAGGGAACTAGATACATACTTAGACATGCTTGAATATCACTTTACGGGAATGAATAGCATAGACATCCTTAACTGCTAAGAGTAGAACCACTTATGAAATATAATTACTTTTACGTATCATTACTTGCATCATGCCAAAAGAAAGAAGAATTAGCCTTAACATATCTGTGCCGGTTATCTGGATAATTATTCTAACACGACTTTCCAGAACTTAAGAAGTGTTGGGTCCTAGTAATGAAAAGTTGCTTCAACGAAATAAACATCCACAGAATACACTTTTTTTGAATTTCGATTTGCATTTTGTTATCCTTAGCATAGCTACCCAAGTCCCTTAAATGATCCCTCTAAAGGAGAAATAAATGCTGGGAAATAGACCTCCCATGCACTAAAGGAAAAGCACATGGACTAGTATTATTGAAATTCAATCCGTCCCTTTACCAAGAATTTCCATGTTTCCATTGAATGATTGAAGTGTTTGAGAATGAAAATGTAGTTTGTAGTCAATATATTAGAAATGAAGTTGGCATCTGATTGGAGTGTCTTGGTATTGAAAATATTAGGAATGAGGTGTTATGTAATTAGTTTGCCACCTTTCAAAATAGTTTAAAAGTCACATAATAGATGATATACTGCTGCCGCGTTGGGGACTATCCAACCTTATCCAATTACACTAATTAATTAATTAGGTAATATTCGGCTATCCCGTAATTAACAAATAACGCGCATAATTAAGAATTGTCTTAAATTACTTAAATTCTACTTATTTTTAATACACTTTATATACCGTACTATTACGGTCATGTGGTACCATGTAAAATAAATTCATACACTATTATTTTATCAAAACATCCATGTACAAATACATATATTTTCTCAACTTATAATTGTCCTAATCTCATATAAAGAGTAAAAAATTTCGTACGCTTAATTCTTAAAATGGTAAAAAGATAACCTTTTCTTGTGAGAAAATAATTTCTATCTTTACAATAAAGAAAATCTCCTAAACTTTCTCATATTATGTATATAATTTAAAGCATATTCGAAAGTAGTAATATTAATAACTATATAGAATCATATATTTTTTTTCCAAACTATTTTACAATAATATTCCACTCAAAATATCATATAAAATGTATATAACAGTGTCAATGTTGTTAAACTTACGGGGTGTAACAATTTTCGCTTAATTTCTATTTAAACGAGCTAGCCCAATTTTTTAACTAATTTTCGGACCAAACCCAAATCCCTAGCCCAACACCAGCAACCCACCACACATACACGTTTACTTAACCCGCCCCAATTCCTCTTTAAAATCCTGGCCGTTGATCTCTAAGATCAATGGCCCACAATCAACTTGCCCTTTTAAATTATCCAACCCCAAACCCTAATCCCAGTCCCTCTTAACCCGCCGCTCCTAAATGCTCTCAACTTCTCTCTTCTGACGAACCCTAGCCTCCCCCCTTGATTCCCTCTCCTAATCCCATTAATAATGGGATTCGACTGTATTTGCTTATCATATATTGGCTGCTTTTCCACTGGTCACACGGTTATGGTGTTCCTTAGGTATTTGCCTAATTTTGAAAAAACCACCTCCATATCGGATGAGAATCAACCTGATCTTGGGGATTTGAACAATATCCCGTCTATATACACAAAGTAAACTGGATTCCTCCTACCAGAGTTTAAAACCCTAACTAGGGTTTGGAGTTTGATATTTTTTCCTTTCTTGTTGCTCTACTGATTTGCATGCGAGATTTTACCCTTTTTTTCGTCCATGTTTACTTGATTTCTTTCCTTATTTATGTTTAATAAGTTATTTTCCTTGTTTGTTCATTCAATTTTTGTCACTATATAAACCCCTCCCCGGTCATCTTTAAGACAGTATGAGAAATCAATTCTCTTCACTAAAAACTGGCCGACTGAAAGCCAAGACCATTAATACCTAGTTACTTGACCCGTTCTTGGTGCGAGCATTGCCCTGAGTTCATTAAAGCTCTTGGGAACTTTGATGCATTGGGATTCTGGGTTTTCTGGATGTTTATTATTTACTGTTCTTCGTTTAACTGATGAGTTACTAGACTTTGCAATTTCATTCCTATGTAACTATGATTTGCATATGTTTTCACTCCTTATGTTCGTTAGTTTACTATGTTTTCTCGACTGTTTTGTGTGAAATTCTGTTTGCTTTCTTCGATTTTTAGGTCTCTTTAACTTTAGCATCAAACATGTCTAAACCTGGTTCTATTAAGTAGATATTTTCCAAATCTGACTAGTCCATATGTTAAGAATTACTACTGTTTTGGGATCCTTGCACTTGTTAGCATCTTCTGGTGTTTAATTTTTCCTTTTGCTATCAATCTTGTTACTTGAAAATGCTTTACTTGAAAATGATTGAGTTCAAAAGCATGAATGTGTACACCCACTGCAGGGCACAAGTCTGTTTCCCATAATATTCTAAATTTCTGTGGGATAGTTTGCCTATCTAACATGTTTTGATCCTGCTCTCTATCAGTATGTTCTTTAGAATGTTTAATCCCCTCCCTAATTCACAAGTAGTTGTATGCTTTTCTCATGTCTAAATGCCATCCTATTGCTAAATTAGCATGATTGTTTCATAACATCAGGACTTACACTTAGCATAATTTGAACCTCTTCCTTTATTCTGAATTCGTGTATGCTATTGTCACAAATCCTGCAAACCTGCTTTGCTAATGTATGACTACTTATGCACTAGGTGTTGAACTTGTTCTTTCGAGTCGTTGCCAAGTCTATTCTAAGCCTTAAGGCCTGTTTAATAGTTTGCTCTATGTGTTCAACTAGACTATGTTTGTATTCCCTCAGCTTTTGTCTCTCAACCTTGGTTACTATCCTTCACTTGTCGTTTATGCTCTCTTGATTTCTCAATCTTAGTCGGCTGAAAGCCAAGGCTACCTAGGTTCTATTATTGACCACTCTAGTGTGAGAACTGCTCGGAGTCCAATTGAGACCCTTGTGAACTCTGACACACTAAGGCTTGGTCTTTAGTCATTCCTTAATCTCAAACTATCCCACGCAACCTTTTCTTCCTATTATGTGCTGGTTGGTTCAAGTGATTCCACACTTGGTGCTATGGTTGAATAAATTGACTTTGGGCTCCTTTAAGGATTCTGGAGTTGTGTGATGGATATGGCCCATATTAGAGGCTTGGTGCACAGTGTGAGAGTTATTGAAGGCCCAGACGATGTTGGGTATCTCATGTTGAGCCTGTTGTGGACCTATTATCATTATTATGTAACATTTATATTTTTACTCATTATTGGGCCTTTAATAACTTTTATATAAACACTTGGGGAATTAGTAAAAAGGGTAAACGAGTATGTTTAAAGTTTGCATGAAAGGGTAGCCAACATGCCTACAGGATTCACATGACTTATTTATCCAACTTGCTATGTATATGCCTTTCAGCTTTGGTTGAGCTGTTAGAAATCACGCCATTAGGACAATCACACACACACTACTTGTCTACCAGTAAACATGAGTTCAAATGCTATGTCTACTGCTAGGTGTTTATAGACAGCATGCCTATAGGAATTGGGCACTCCTTCAATTTTCATAACTACTTTCAAATGCATTAGAAACCTGCCTATAGGAACAAATATCAATAAACTTTCCTTCAATTCACTTCAGCTGATCACTATAAATCATGCCTATAGGATTTTGATCACTTCATTTGCTATTGTATCACATTGTTCACTAGAAATCTTGTTTATAGGACTAAGTATAACAATAAAACGAGTTCTAAACGTCAACAATCAGATATCCTTCCTAAAGGAAATAATTACTCGTTAATTGGTTAGTACTAGCCTACTCAAACACTGTTTCCTGAGCGTCACTGCTAGGAAAACCTGGATAATTCTGGGACTCTTCCTAGCAAATTCTGCTATACCCAACTACGTAGATCACCTAGGAATAACACAAATAAAATTAGTAACTTAAAACTTTCAATAATCAGCTTGTAATGTCACGACCCAAAATCCATTTAGGTCGTGATGGCGCCGGACACCACGACCAGGAAATTCAATCCTTAATTAGTGAATTGTATCCCTGTTCTCAACATTTTTAAATTGTTACCTTTCATTCCATTTCATAGCAAATGAATAAATCTTCTTTAATTAAATACGACAGAAAAACAATTCGGTTTAATAGAATATATCCCAACACATCCCCAAAACCCGGTGACACAAGTACATGAGCAATTTCTAGGAATTTATACAATTATACAAAGCTTGTCTGAGGTACAAGTTGGACAAGGACTTTAAAATAAAGTACAAATACATATGAGGAAGACTTTGCCGACTGCGGATCGCCTCCGGATGATGCAGCTCGCCTAAGTCTCCGATCCGGCCACATTGCTATGAAAGTACCTGTGCAACAAAATGCACAACAAGTGTAGTATGAGTACAAAAATAACGTGTACTCAGTAAGTATCCTGCCTAACCTCAGGGAGGTAGTGACGAGAGGTCGAATTAGACAGTTGCTATAAGTCGATTAAATATAATTAAGTGAGGTGCTAAGCATGAGTATCATAGGCAATTAAATAATGAGCAGAGATAAGAAATATCAACTTATTTCACATTTTACACATCAATTCCTCTTAATTTTAGCAGGCAACTCAAAACTCCTTAGGCCAATAAACAAGTATAATCCACAGGAAATAAGCAGCATTTATCATGCACAAGAAAATGCCGAGGGTCGAACATCGCGGACCAACAATAATAAACTGTGCACTGCCGAGGGTCGAACAACTCGAACCATAGATGCATGTATTTTCCCTGCTCGCGAATCGATCATCCGACGCGGTCAACATAATATTAATAAGGCTAACCTGCTCGCGAATCATACCTGCGACTCAGGTGGTCATATGTACACGTATTCACATAATAGATCCACATTTTTATCAAGAAAACAACTTCTCAAGGAAGTGATAAAATTCTCTTTAGGTGAATAAGAAGATAGTATATAAATCATTTCTGGAAATTCATTTGCCATGTTTGGCGAGGTTTTCAAGTATTACAAATCTGTCCGGAACACAATTACGCAAGGAAAAATAAATTCTCTTTCCAAATGATTAAGAAAAAGATGAACTCTAATCTTCTTAGGTATTCAATTACCATTTCGATCATATTAGCGGTCTAATATACTAGCAAGATCACAAGTACAACAAGTAAGGCATGCTAGTGGGTCCTAGACTACCCGGACATAAGTATATTAGTAGCTATGCACGTACTCGCGTCACCTCGTGCGTGCGTAGCCCCCGCAGTTAAAGGCATGTATTTATTTAGTTCACCTATGGGGACAATTCCCCCTCACAAAGTTAGAAAGGAGACTTACCTCTCTCCGAAATTCCATAACTGGCCTCCAAGCCTTTCCGACGACTCCAATTGATGCACAACGTCCCAAAACTAGCCAAATAACGGGCAAACCAATAAAAATATACTCTAATACTTATGATAATTCAATTTATCTAAATTCCTTATTCCGCTCGAAAATTTGACCAAAATTCCCTTGGACCCACGTCTCAGAAACTGACGAAACTCACAAAATCTGACAACCCATTCCGGTACGAGTTCAACCATGCAAAAATTATCGAATTCTGACATCGGATTGGCTTTCAAATCTTAAATTTTGTTTTTTGGAAGATTTGCTAAAAAAATAGATTTTTCTTCAATAAATTCATGGATTCATGATGTAGATGAGTATGGAATCATGAAATATAATTAATATAGGATAAGAAACACTTACCCCAATGTTTTCCCGTGAAAATCACTCAAAAATCGCCCAAAAATCGCCCAAGAACCGTGCTCCAAATATCCAAAACGAAATGAAGGAAATGAGCATTTTTGGTCCTTAAGTTTCTGCCAATCCGTCACTTAAAAGTCCATTTTTGTCACTAAAAGTCATCACTAAATGTCCACTAGAAACAGCTTTACCATCCCCTGTTCAATCGATCATAACTTTCAGTACAAATGTCCAAATGATGAATGGTTTAACTTTCTGAAAACTATATTGCAAGGGATACAACTTTATCGTTTTCCAAATTTTCAGATTCCTTATAGATTTCGAGATATAAGCTTCCAAAGTATGCTCCTCGCATCAGAAATTTCTAGGGAAAATGCTAAAACAGCTTTACCAGCCTTCATTGAATCGATCATAACTTTATGTAAAAATATCCAAATGGTGAATGGTGTATCTTTCTAGAAACTAAAATGCAAGGTCTACAACTTTCAAGTTTATTCAAATTTTCAGATTCCTTATAGATTTCGATCTGTAAGCTTCCAAAGTCAGCTCTTCGATGCACGAGCTGCTGCTTTTCTGCAGAAATTTCAGCAGCTATATTGTCCGAAATCCCTTCCGTTAACCTTCCGAAATCCACCTGAGGCCCTCGGGACCTAAACCAATTATACCAATATGTCCCAAAACATGATACGAACTCGCTCGAGGCCTCAAATCACATCAAACAATGCCGAAATCGTGAATCGCACCCCAATTCAAGCTTAATGAACTTTAGAACTTGAAACTTCTACATTCGATGCCGAAACCTATCAAATCATGTCCAATTGACCCCAAATTTTGCACAAAATCCATATTCGATATTACAAACCAGCTCCAACTTTCAGAATCGCATTCCGACCCTGATATCAAAATTTCACCTTCAGGTCGGATTCTTCAAAAACCTTCAAATTTCTATCTTTAGCCAAACGACTTCAAAATGACCTCCGGACATCCGAATTCACTTCCGATCACGCTTCCAATTCTAGAATCAAGATACAGAGCTACTCCCAGACTCAGAATCCCAAACGGACATTTGTAACTCTGAAATGCCTTCCAACCCAAATTTATGAAATTCTTCTAAAATACTAACTTCCACAGTATACGCCGAAACGCTCCCGGGTTATCCAAAACCTGATTCGGACATACGACCAAGTCCGAAATCATCATACGAACATGCTGGAACTTTCAGATCCTGATTTGGAGGTTGTTTACTCAAAGTTCCAATCTTAGCCAATTCTTCCAACTTAAGGCTTCCGAAATAAGAATTTTCTTCCTACATTGACTCCAAACTTCCCGAAATTCAGTTCCGACCACACCTACAAGTCAAAATATCTGAAATGAAGCTGCTTATGACCTCAAACTGCTGAACGACGTGCTAGAGCTCAAAACAACCGGTCGGGTCGTTACACGTAATACCTGCATAATTATGTCTATAAGCAATATCTTGCATCTGAAATTGCCTGCATACTTTGATCTCCTAGATATCATGTCCATAGGTTTAAGATTTTGGATTCTGCAGATTCCTAATTGACATATGTGTTTGTGTGCATTTTCTGCTTAAGTGTGGAGGTCAATGTGAGCCTTTAATTGCTTTTATGTGAAGTCTTTATATGTTTTGTCTGTCGCCTACTCTTGCATTTTTGATTAGCCTAGATAAGGTCTAGAACCATCCAAATAGAAGCCCAAAACCTCATGGGCCATAGGTATGGGACGGGTAGTGTACGGGAACAACTTAGAATTGAATTAGAGCGCTCTTAGGTTCTTTAAAATAGTAATCGGGTAGCAGGAGATGATAGTCTGTACCCACTGAATTATAATCTCAAGGGAGTTATGAAATATTATTTATATTGCACGGGGTGATCCTTTAGGATAAAAACTAAGGACCCCCCCCCCCCCCC
>ML251140.1:0-18309 GCA_005239495.1 Nicotiana undulata | reverse complement strand
GGCCCCCCCCCCCCCCATTTTTCTTTCTTTTTCTATTAGAATAAAAAATAGATGTATCTCTCTATTCAAGATCTTTATAGTAAAATTCTTAGATTTTGTTCTCTCATTGTTTACTAGATCACATAGACTTATACATATAATTTAAGTTCGGCCAGGATCCACAGTTGTGGACCTCGAGGAGTGCCTAGCACCTTCTCTTTGAGGTAACTTGAGCCCTTACCTGATCTTTTGTGATGTAGACTAGTTAAACCAGAGTCACTAGAAAATAGGTGCCCTAACGCACCTTAAAAATCGTTAGGTGACGACTCTCCTCTTTTAATACCTCCTTAAAAGAGTTGTCACATGTCGAAACCCGATTTCGCGAGAAAAAAAGGGACGCGAAAATAGTAATAACCCGACTTGAGCTTTTATCAACCGTTTTGTGCAATACCCATTTGGACTTGAGAAATCCAAATTGGGAAAAATCACTCTCTGACCAAGAGGTATTGAGTGGGTAATTGAGAGTTGATAGCTATAATACACCCCGATCAATAAAACAAGCATTAAGGTTTATATCCCATTAGGTAAAAACCTAGGTGATGGTCATAGACCTAAGCTTTTCACAAACTTGAAAACCACAAAAACAATCATCTTAGTTTTATTTCTTAACTTTGAAATCTTAGTTAAAAAATAGAAATAGAAACAAAACCAATTAGTGGAAGTTTAAATTAAGACAATTCAAACTCACGTACTTATACTCCTAACTCCCATATAGCTCTCTGTGGATTTGATCCCAACTCTTTGTTGGGTTACTAATATTGCAATCCACGATTTCATATCCTTTTTTTGAGGTGTGATTTGGAAGAGATCAATTTTTGAGGCCGTTGCGAGGGAGTTAACAACGATGTTAACTATATAAATAGGTGTGTTTTTGGAATATCTTTTTTCCTTCCTTGTTACTAATATGTTGAGAAATTGTAGGTACACTAATGGAAAACAACAAGTTCGGAAACATTGCCTGGGGGATGTGAACGTTGAGGATGATCAAATTGATGAGGTACCTCTTGAACCTCAAATCAATAGACGAAGTCGAGTGCCTCATGTCAATGCACCCGCTCCACCCCAACCTCCACCACTAGCGGCTCCATACCAGGTGTTTACGAATAAAGGATATTCAAGTGCAATAGTCCCCCCCCCCGTATTAGAGCGGACAAAATAACCAACGTGATGCTTACATTGCTCGAGCAACGAGGGTTATTTACCGGTGCACCGGGTCAAATTGCATACAAATATTTGAAGTGGTTCGTGGATACATGTTGGGGGAGTAAACAAACAAATGTCTCTGATGATGCTTTGAGGCTAAGGCTTTTTCCATTCTCTTTACTGGGGAAAGCTTTAACTTGGTTCGAACGTTTGCCAAACCATTCCATTCATACTTGGGATGAATTGGCGAAGAAATTTATATCTAAGTACTTCTCTCCCGGTCACATGACTATACTACGAGATGAAATTCTAACATTCAAGAAAGAGGCCAATGAACCACTAGACGAGATATGGGGAACGGTATAAAACAATGGTGAAAAAGTGTCCCAACAATGATATGACGGAGAACATAATTCAACAAACTTTCTATCGGGGGATCAATACAACCAACCACTGTGTAGTGAATCAACTTACCATTGGGAACTTCATGACTACGCCTTATGTGGAGGCGTGTGATATTTTGGATGAGATGGCGGATACTTCGTCGGCGTGGCAATCCCAGGCTAATGTTCCACAATGTGATCCCAATGTGATTCTCTTTCACAAAGAGTTGCATGACCATGGGCAAGCCATAGCCGAATTGACTACAACAATGAACCAATTGGCAAGTGCTCAACTTAAAAAAGTGTAAAACCCGAGGCAATCCAATGCAATTGAGGGAGTAACTATGATGGTGAACAAACGCAGAACAAGGGGTCCACAAGTGCAACAAAGAGCAGACAATTTTGTGCAAAATGATAGTGAATTTGAGCAAGATGACTCAAACGGAGAACAAGGGGTCCACAAGTGCAACAAAGAGCAGACAATTTTGTGCAAACTGATAGTGAATTTGAGCAAGATGACTCTTATAATGACCAAGAATAAGAGGTCCAATATGTGAACAACTTTCAAGGGCAAATAAACAACTTCCAAGACTCAACAAACAACAATGGAGACCTCAATACAATCAAGGAAATTAGAATTATCACAACTAAGGTAATTGGAGTGGTGGAAAATATCAAAGCAATTAGAATAGCAACAATAATCGAGGAAATTCGAGTGGCGGAAATAATCATGGTAATCAGCATAACAACAATAACCAAGGCAATTGGGGAAGCAACAATCAAGGCGGATGGAGTACCAATCAAGGAAATCGGGGGTCTGGTTTTCCAAGGCCCCTGATGTATCAACAACCGAGCAACCCGCCTCCTTATCCTTTCTATGGTCCTAGTTCCTCCAACAATGAAATGGGCCATATTGAGAACATGTTCAAGCAAATGATAGAGAAGAATGCCGATTTCGATGCCCAACTTTCTTCACACAACACATCGATCCGCAACTTAGAAGTGCAAATGAGGCAAATCTCTCAAGCTTTAAATTTCGTCCTAGCGGGGCACTACCAAGTGACATAGTGGTGAACCTAAAGGGTGGGAACAACACGGGGTATGCCATGGCTGTTACTACAAGAAGTGGAAGAGGCAGGAATGCAGCCACCTCAAGTCAAAGACAACTTGTGGATGATGAGAAAGTGGTACAAGAAGAAGAAATCCCGAACAATGCAGTGCAAGCAAATGATGAAGTGCGGATTGATATTGATGAAAATGTGGAAGAGACTCAGGAGGAAGTGAACCCGTTTAGTGATCACGTTATTGACAAACTATATACGGTTAAAATAGAAGATGTCCGATTTTATGGGCTCGAGGGTTTGTCTCGAGAATAAGCTCATATTGAAGTGAGCTCGATCTCGAAGACACGAAGCCGAAGGATCGAGATCAGGCATGACCAATATCGAGCAACGAAATAGCGAGATATTAGTGATCGACCATAAATCTCGGCGGGAATCTCGGGAGTGACGGAACCGCTAAGGGATAATAACATCAATCATGGATTTTATTTTCGAAATTAGACTTGTACCTTATATAGGATTCCTCTACTATATAAAGAGGAACCCTGTTCATTTGTATCGATCACATACACTTACTGAGAAATAACAATACTCTACCTTTTACTTGATTACATTTTACTACTGTTCATACTGTTCTTAACATCTGATCTCGAGCTTGTTCCTAGTAGAGGTTGACACATTGTTAAAGTACCGATTTGATTTATCTTTATTGTTCAATTCATTTATTTAACTCATTTTTTTATCAATTGGTATTGAATTAGATCACGTATCCTTAAAACTACATTACAAGTTTAATTGTTACTCGTATTTAAAGGTAAATAGTTTGGCGCCCACCGTGGGGATAAGGCTAAAAATGATTGTGTAGTGCCAATTCTGGTAAAACACACTATTTTACACTTGTTCTTGTCAGGAATTTTATTTTTAGGTTGAATCATATCAAACTCACAAAACACAGCTACACACGGCGACAACAATCTTGGACTCCACGAAGAAAATGAAAATGTTATCGCTCCAGGAATCGAGGTGCCACAGGCTAACCTCGGAGGAGCACCGCCCGTCAACCCGGTTGGTGTCAGTTCGCATGTTATTTTGAATGCGGATTTATGCACAAACCCCGAAGGAAGTGTACGCAGAGAGGGTCAAACTAACAGTCGAGGTGCACATGGCAGAGGAGAAGAAGGAGTCAATATCCAAGTAATGTTTGAAATGCTTCAAGATTAACAAAATGCCATTGCTCAGTTGCAAAATCATCACAAAGCATCAAATGAGGGTCGAACAAGAGGTTACTCGCCGTATCAAGCCAGTGCCTGAAAGATCAGGTGATAATACCTCGACAACCGATCCTGCTATAATGAGGATTCTCGAGGAGCTCACTAAGAGAATAAAATCAGGAGATAAGAAAATCGAGGCCAACGAGAAGAAGGTGGAAACTTACAACTCTCGAGTTAACCAGATACCGGGGACACCACCAATCTTAAAAGGAATGGATTCAAAGATGTTTGTGCGTAAAACCATTCCCTTCGAGTGCGGCTCCGAATCCCATACCGAAGAAGTTCCGTATGCCTGATATACCTAAAACAACGGGACGTCTGACCCCAATAAGCACGTTACTTCCTATACGCGCGCCATAAAAGGTGATGATTTGGATGACGAAAAAATCGAGTCTGTATTGCTGAAGAAGTTCGAAGAGACCCTGTAGAAGGGAGCTATGACTTGGTATCACAACTTGCCACCAAATTCTATCGATTTATTCACCATGTTGGCAGATTCATTCGTGAAGGCACACGCTGGGGCCATAAATATTGAGTGCTAAAATTCTTAATTGATATAGGCAAACAGAGAGTAGAAGAGGAGGAGTTCGGGATCCACAATGACCTACATGAAAGAGCGACCTTCCTTGATGAATAAAGTCAACTCTTGATGCTTAGGTGTCATATTAGAACTATGTGTGCATAAAAGTTTAACTTGTTGCCTTTGATAATACGTAAGTAGTGTGGGTAATTGTTGGTCCCAATTAATGTGTGAATGACTAACCTTTGATTGGATGGAATGGCCCTTAACTTGTGGAGGAGGGAAATATTTTATTTGCTTGAGAACAAGTAAAAACTTCAGTTTGGGGGAGTTTATAAGTGGGGATTTTGACTATTTATTAGTGCCTTTTAGCTTTTGTTTTAGTCTAAAAGCGTTTAATTGTGTTCCCAAAACTGATGAATATATGCAAAATTGTAGGAATGTTGGACTCCCGAGATGAAATCCAACTCAAAAAGGAGTAACAAAAATACAAGGCAACAAAAGGCACAAGATCTTGCAAAGTGGGGACAACAGAATTCCATCTGTGGCCACAAACAATTAAGAAAATCCCAATAGGTTTCTTAGCAAAATGTGGACCGCACAGGAATTGCGTGGCCGCAAATGAAGAACTGTAGATAACCTTCAGAGGGTGTGAAAATTTCCAAAGTCCAAGTCCCTCAAGATTGCGCACCGCACATGAATTGTGCGGCCGCAGAAGTAAAGATGCGGACTATAGAATATCAGGTTGCGGCTGTAGCGATAGATCTATGGACCGCAGAAACATCGCCTCGCGGCCGCTGTGGAGAATTGTGTGGATGCAAAATCCCTTCTCCTGCAAGATGAAGATTTATGCAGACCACACATGGAATTGTGCGGCCACAGAATCTCCCCAAGGTCATTTTAGTATGAAATTTCTAGCCTTGTACAAATAGACGAGTTTCACAAAACTAGGTCAATTTTTTACATCAACAAGTCCTGTAGTCATTTTTCTTTGCTTCTTTGAGTAGTTTTCTATATTTTTGGATATTTTAACATAGATTTTATCATTTTGAATTTACAATATGAGTTTAGTTACTATCTATTCTTCTATTTCTTCAATTTCAAGCTTAAATAGCTAGATATTTACTAGGGTTGTGACCCAACCTTAGTGTGTAAATCTTATGGGTACTAATTTAGCGCTTGTTTATGATTGGGGGTCTATTATTTAGCCTTGTTCATGCTTTAATTTGTGGAATTAGTGCATGCCAATTTGACTTAATATCTACTTGAGAAAGAGAGACTTAGTCTAGGAAAACATGGCTAACAAGAAATTGGGTCAATCGAGAGATCGATTAACTCAATTAAAGGGTTCAACCTAGAGATAGTAATAACCCGACTTGACCTTTTATCAATCATCTTGTGCAACACCCATTTGGACTTGAGAAAGCCAAATTGGGCAAAATCACTCTCTGACCGAGAGGTACTGAATGGTAGCTGCGAGTTGATAGCTATAATACACCCCGATCAACAAAAAAAGCATTAAGGTTAATGTCCCATTAAGAAAACACCTAGGTGATTTTCATAGCCGTAGACTTTTTATAAACTTGAAAAACAAAAAAAAATAATTATCTTCGGTTTATTTCTTGACTTTGCAATCTTTGTTTTAAAATAGAAATTGAAAAAACAATTTATGGAAGTGTAAATTAAGTTAGTTCAAGCTCACGTACTATAATATATACTCCTAACTCCCATATAGCTACCTATGGATTCGATCCCGACTCTTTGTTGGGTTACTATTATTGCAATCGACTGTTTCATATCCTTGTTTTGAGGTGTGATTTGGATGAGATCACTATTCCATTTGATTGAGGTGTGTCAGGGGCAGAAGTTTGATGGAAAATTCCATATTCCGAACATATTTCTGCAAACGGAGATTCATATTCTCCTCCCCTATCACTTCTAATCATTTTGATAGTTTTGTTCAATTGATTCTCCACTTCATTCTTGTATTGCTTAAATGCTTTAGTTGATTCCTCCTTACTATTAAGCTAATAAACACAACAATATCGAATTGTCAATAAAAGTTATAAAATACTTTTTCCACCTCGAGATGGTGCCGACTTCATATCACAAATTCAATATGAATTAAATCTAAAGGATTTGAAGTCCTTTCAACAGACTTATAAGGATGTTTTACAAACTTAGACTCAACACATATTTTACATTTTGATTTATTACACTCGAATTTAAGCAATACTTCTAAATTAATTAACTTCCTTAAGGTTTTCTAATTGACATGTCCAAAATGAATATGCCATAAATTATTTGACTCCAATAAATAAGAAGTTGAAATTTTATTAATATTGTCAACAACCATTACATTGAGTTTGAAAAGGCCCTCTTTGAGTTAGCCATTTCCAACATACATTTCATTCTTGCTTACAACAACTTTGTCAGATACAAATACACATTTGAATCCAATCTTAACAAGTAAAGAAGATGAAGCTAAATTCTTCCTAATAATATGAACATGAAGAACGTTGTTGAGAGTTAACATCTTGTCGGTAGTCATCTTCAGAATATCTTTCCATAACCCTCAAACGCTTCTTCGAAAACACAAACATGTCGAGCGGCTCCAGATCAATCCACCACTACCTCGGATTTCCAACTAGGTTGAATTTTGAAAGCATTGCACACAGATCATCGATGTCATCATTCTTCTCCACTATGTTGGCATGTCCCTTTTTCTTATCCTTTTCCGGGAGACGACAATTAGGGACTTTGTGACCAGCTTTTCCACAATTGTAGCAGTTGCCCTCAAATTTCTTCTTGTTCTACTCTTTAGTCTGTCTAGAATACCTCTTCTTGTTCTTACTTTTTGGAGCAGTCTCCTCGGCCACAGCTCCTCCATTTGCATTCACTAAACTCGACCTAATTTTGACCCATACAGTTAGTTCCTCCGCTTATTAAGGTTGTTCTCTTGGGAGTCCTCGATGAGCGGATTTTATCTACAGCTGATCAAAAGAAATTCCATCATGGTGAATGAGCTGAATTGGTCGACGTCGAACTGGTGAGGTGTCACCTTAAGGGTCGCAGTTGGCGTGACTAATATAGGATGATGTCATGGCCACACACATCATCATTACGCATCTTCTCGATGCAATGTGTTATTTCCAGTGCCTCTGTTGCTTCGATTTTGGTGTCACTGACGGTTTCTTGCATCGATTTGGGTGCCACAATACCCTATAAATAGAGGGGAGGGGGGGGGGGAATTCACAAATGAAACTTTTGCACTTTATATTCCATTCGCGCTTTTCTTGTTCTTCTGCTTCTTCTCTATTCTTTGTTTCTGATTTCCTTCTGCTTTTTAGTTGTAGCTTCTTATTTATTCTGTCGTCGATACTCTCTATTTCTGGTTGCCCTGTATATACGTTACTACAAAAATGACAAACTCCACTTACACTTCTGACATAGTTTCCGATGCCACCCAATTGTCGGTGGCCATGCCTTCCGGTGGCTGTGAGCTCACGATTGCGAAATACGAAAGTTTTCCCACCGTGGAGGAGGTTGTTCCTCGGAACTCGTCAGTCCAAAATGACTTCCCTAAAGAGCCCACACCTACTCCTAGGTAGGTACTATCTGATACGGGGTCAAAAACAATATTTGCCCTCCGATCTAAATTATGTATCCCTGCTCATATGGATATTGTTTCGAAGGGGAACGATGTGATACAAGTCCACCGGCCTGGGTATTGCGCTTTCTATGCGTACCCATTTTTGGTGGGTTACTCTCTTCCTCTTCCCCTATTAGCTGAGGAGTTATGCCGCTTCTATGGCGTCTGCTCGACGCAACATTCTCCTTACTTATATAAAATCTTTCTGATGTTGGAGAAGTTTTCAGAGTTGGCCAACTACGAGGTCTCCATCCGTCATCTGCTGCACCTCTTCTCGCCTAGTTTTTATAGAGGCATGCTGATTCATCTCCGCCACCATGGGACTAAACGATTGGTGGCAGGGATGGATGTCAAAGAAAACTGTCGGTTCTGGTGCAGCTACTTCTTTGTCAGAACCGAGCACATAGTGACGGACCCAGCCGGGTTCCCCGATCAGTGGAACTTCAATTGTAAGAGTCTTTTACCTTTTGCAATGTCTTTTGTTTTCCCCTTTTTTTTGACTCGCTCATGTCTTTCCGCTTTCAGCTGAGAGGCGTCCACCTTCCATTGTTTTTGACATTGAATACTGGGTAACTCGCGTCTTACCTCATACTTTGGGAATTTACGACTAGTCATCCTTTAACAAGCAGTTTGGGCCCAAGCCTTCAACTAGTAAGTCCGATTCTCAATTTCACGACTCTTTCGTCTTCATTATAGCTTATCTCCATCTGTTGTAGTCTTTTAACATGATTTTCATTTTGTGCCAGATTAACGAGCTTCCAAGAAGGCGAAAGCTATGGTGCCCGCATTCCGTCAGGTGGTCGCTTCAGCTGAAATACAATTTGTACTGGCCGAGTTTGTACGAGAGGGTCAAACTCTAGCACCGCCGTTGGGACATTTTCTCCCACAGGTGACCATCACATCGGTTAAGACCTCTTCTCACCTCGTCTTGCACCTATTTGACGAGTCGTCTCATGGCGAGGAGGAGGCGGTACCGAGGAAAAGGCAGAGGGTGGAGACTGGAAGGATTGGTGCTGCCGATGCCGAGCCAGAGAGGACCATTATTTTGGATGCGGAGTCGGCGCCCTTACTGGGCATAGAGGTTTTTCCTACGCCGGATATCGTAATGGAGGGGAGGCCGTCAGAGGTTGAAGGGACTCGTATAAGGGGTAGCCTGCACAAACCGCGAGGTCGACTCATCATTAGCAGACGGGAGAGATAAAACCATCCTCGTAGAAGATGATGGGTCGGGCTCCGATATCGACCCTGAGGAGGTGCGGGCATTTGAGGAGATGTTCACCCAAGTAAAGATAAGGACAGAGAGACCTAACCAGAACATAGTCATCCCCGTAGATTATAACCTCTTGGTCAACTCGGAGCGGGCGATGAAGACCTTCGCTCCTCTGTGCGCGGAGTTTGTGAATAGGACACTGCAGACGCTGAAGGATGCATATATGTCATTGGGTATATCTGGCATGGCCTTGCGAGTAACTTTACCTTTACTGTGTTAAGTTAGTTCACTTCGTATGTGTTATTTACTTCCACTGACATGTCTTCTTTTGCATGTCAGACCCTAATCTTGGAGATTGAGCGTGATTGGCGGGAAGAGAAAAGGACGTCACTCTACAAGAAGATGGAACCCAGTACAGAGAGTACCGTTATAAGCACCAAACGTTGGTCAACGTACTTGGCGAGGACGACCAATTTTAGATGCTTCGCGATGAGCTCAAATAGAAAGATGAGGAGGTGTGGGAGAAGGATGAGGAGCTTATGAGGGCCATCACTAGATGAAGCATGCTTGAGGGGGAGCTGAGAGCTAAGGAAGATGAGCTCGAGGTGAGCAAGGGAGTGATGGCCAAGAATACTTACCTTCAAGAGTGGAGTCTTTAAGGGTCGAAGCTCGAGCAGAGTGAGACTAGGGCCGTCAGCTTGAGGGGTGAGTTGAGCACCAGGTTTGAAGAGTTGGACCGAGCTGAGAAAGCCAGATCGGTCGTTGTGGAAGAGACGGCTTCCCTAGGGGGTACCCTCCGGATTTGCAGGTCTGAGCGAGCTAATGAGTCAGAAACATCAGTGCTCAAGGAGGCAAGGTTTGAAGAGTGGATTGGGGGTTTGGAGGCGGAGCTTTCTGAACTGAACAAGAAGGTTGCCGCCCTAAGAGCCGAGAAGGCACAACAATAGGCCCAACCCTCTACTTCTCATACTTCTGTCGATCTCAGTGTGTCACGGGATTTGTGTGAAATATGGGTTCACGCTGAGGCCCAACTTGACATATACAGGTCTCTAAAGATGGCTGGAAAGATTTCAGAGTCAAAATTTGAGGATGTTTGTATCAAGGCATGTGCAGCTCGTGACGCTTGTGGTTATGATCCCGGTACGCCTAGCTGGGACGATGATGAAGATTCCGTAGACGGGCTTGCCTCCGACCTTTGGTACGATGATGAGTATGCCGGTGATGTTGGTGATGGGGGGACGATGCAGCGTGAAGTATTTGTATTTGGTTTTTGTTTTTTGATTTTTGTGTTTTGCTATTTTTTCTTTTTTTTGGGGGCGTCTTTTATTCCCTTTGTAAAATGTATTGGAATGGAATGGTTGAAATGGAACAATTGTCTTTTCCTGTGTATTATTTGCTCTTCTTTCTTTTTTCATTTTCGTGAGTGTCTTATTTTGTGAGAAAGTCCCTGACTTTTGGCCAGTTGAATATAAGTTAATTCGAATGAGGTCGAATGTAGATCGATTCGAATGAGGTCGAATGTAGACATAGAAAATAATTCGAGCGAGATCGAATGTACATTTCCTTTGTTAATTTGAACACGGCTGAGTGTAAGTTAATTTTAACGAGGTCGAATGTAAGTTAATTCGAGCGAGGTCGAATGTGAGTTACTTTGAGCGAGGTTGAATGTGAGTTACTTTGAGCGAGGTCGAATGTGAGTCAATTCGAGCGAGGTCGAATGTGAGTTAATTGGAGCAAGGTTGAATGTTAGTAAATTGGAGCGAGGTCGAATATGAGTTAATTCGAGTGAGGTTGAATATGAGTTAATTCAAACGAGGTCAAATATGATTTAATTTGAACAAGGTCGAATATGATACAATTCGTAAGAGGTCGAATGTATATTCTCTACGTTGGCTTGATGTGTAAATTTTGTGGAGTTGTGTAAGAATATTATATACTGCTTTTGTTTATTTATTCATTGTAGAATATTACATGTTTGTATTCGGTCCGTACATACATTCGAGAACCCGGTCTATCTAGTCCCTTCATCGTTCGTCTTGGAGAAGTAGTCTATAGGCGGAGCGGTGAACTTAACACCTAAACTTCGAGACGCCTTCTTCGTCGCCTTATTAATAAACCTCCCCGAGAAAACCCAATTGGTACAAAACTCGGGTGAGGGAAAAAAGTACGACTTAGAGGACGTCCGTCTTGAGAAGTTGAAGTATTTGAGGTGGGTGATGTTCAAATTGTTTTGTAGTAGTTATCCCTCCATTGTTTCAAGTTGGAATGACCCTTTGTTTGCTGCCGCCATGATTTTGTATGCCCGTCCTAATTGGTACCCAGTTTGCCTTCCTGTGGGTCTTTGCTCGCTTGTGTTTTGTCTTTGAGTACATAGTCCCCGACCTTGAGGGGTGTGACTTTGGATTTTTGTTGTAGTACCATTATGCTTGCTTTTTTTGAGCCATCATTCTTATGTAGCCCATGTCTCTCCGCTCGTCTGTTTAACTGAGGTCTTGCTTTCTTCTCTCATCGTTACTTGGTCTACTCTCATTGGAGTAACTCAAACATGGTTCTCCAACTTCGACTGGTATCACTGCATCAGTCCCATAGACTAGTGAGTATGGAATTTCTTCTATGCTTGTTTTTAGCGTGGTGCGGTATGTCCATAGCACTTCCCGTAGCAGTTCCAGCCACAGTCCTTGGCATCCTCAAGATTCTTCTTCATGAGGTTCAATATTGTTTTGTTCGAGGATTCAGCCGGACCATTGCCTGTAGGATGATATGGCGTGGAGAGTATCGCTTGATGTGCCATTTCTCAAAGAATTCGGCGGTCTTCTTTTCAGTGAATTGGTGTCCGTTGTCACAACTGATTTCTTTGGGGATGCCAAAGCGGAATATGATGTTCCTCCGTATGAATGTGATAACTTCCTGTTCGCGTATTTGGGCGAATTCACCTGCTTGTACCTACTTGGAAAAAAGTCAGTTAAAACCAAAATAAATTGTACATTACCTCGTCCTGCTGGAAGGGGTCCGACGATGTCCATTACACATTTGATGAACGACCAAGGCGATGTGACTGAGTGAAGGTGCTCGCCCGCTTAGTGAATCATCAGAGTGTGTTTTTGACATTTCTCGCACTTTCTAACGAAGTCAGGGCCTCATTTTTCATGGTGGGCGGGTAGTAACATGCTCGTATGAGGAATCTAACGAGGGCTTGATTACCGGTATGGGCTCCAAAGTGGCCTTCGTGTACTTCTTCGAGGACGCGCCTAGTTTGGTTTGATCCTAGGCATTTTGCCAAGGGACCTCTTAACGTTCTTTTGTACAAGTCATGGTTGATGATGTTGTATGTGGCCGCCTGCATTCGAAGATTCTTGGATTCTTTTTTGTCGGATGGGAGCACTCCGTCCATAAAAAATGATATAATACGGTTGCGCCAGTCCCAAGTCAAGTTTATAGTGTGTAGCTCAATTGGGTCTATTGACGGATGGAGGATGGTGACCACGTTTTCTTTTTCACTTATGTCTTTAGTAGCTGCTGCTAATTTAGCGAGGCCGCCTACCTCGATATTTTGTTCTTAAGGTATCTGTTCGAGTCGGCACTCGTCAAACTCGGGCAGTAGCTTATGAATTTCTGCCTGATATTTTTGTAGCCTCTGTTCTTTGATTTGGAAAGTCCTCGTGACTTTGTTGACGACGAGTTGTGAGTCACATCGGAGGATGAATCGTCGTGCTCCATACATGAAATCTAGTCTCAGTCCTGCAATTACGGCCTCATACTCGGCCTCATTGTTAGTCATATCGGGACACCGTATGGACTAGCAGATGACTTTGCATGTTGGGACCTCGAGTACGAGTCCCAGTCCAGATCTTGACGCGTTGGAGGCGCCATCGGTGTACTGGACCCATAGTTCGGGTAACTTTGGGGAGGTACGGGAGTCTTCCTGCTCGGCCTCAGGCATTACTTTGGCGTTGATCGTGCTCTCTTAGTTCGACGACCCACTTGGCTAATCTACCCGACAACTCGGGTTTATGTAGGATGTTTCTTAAGGGGAAGGTCGTGACCACCGAGATGGAATGACATTGAAAATAAGGTCTAAGCTTTCGTGAAGCTACGACTAATGCCAGAGCCAGCTATTCAAAGTGGGGATACCTTGTTTCGGCATCGACCAGGGTTTTGCTAATGTAATAGATTGGAGATTGCGTACCTTTGTGTTGATACATAATTTTTCCCTCATATATCTAAAATATATATATTGTCACGACCCAGAATCCTAATCCAGGTCATGATGGCGCCTAACGACGGGGTTAGGCAAGCCAATATGGATTACGCTAAGTGTTACCCTTCCTATTTGATTAAACAAGTCAATGTCTGCCAATTTTTAAATAATTAAACATGATGATAGCTTGAATAAAAATAAAAGCATAACACTACAGGGCCAAAATAAAGCATATGTATGCCTATACAACCCAAAACCCAAAATATACACTACGCGTGTGCCAGGAACTAGTGTCACGAGTGTCATGGGAATACTAACGGAATATACAAAGAAATGTAATATATATACGAATCCACAGTCTGGATGAAATAGACGGGGAAAATAACAAAAGTAAGTGAAAACTCCATGGTGCTGCTGGGAATCACCAGAGGAAGCAGCTCACCGTGAAGTCAAGTCCACAAGCTCAGGATCTATCTCCGGTACAATAACCAAAAGCACCGGCCTCAGAACCTGTACAATTAAGTACATAAGTGCAGCATGGGTACATATTAAATAAATATGTACCCAGTGAGTATCGTGCCTAATCTCGAAGAAGTAGTGACGAGAGGTCAACTTGATACTCACTAAGGTCCAACAGTAATAACATATGATAGAATAAAATGAAATACAGTAGGCATGTCAGGAAATAAGCAACAAGTACATATCAAGAGCAAAAATCCAAACAAATTACTGAATTAAGCAATAATGCACTTTCAAGGGTAAGACCACCGAAACGAAACCAGAATCACCAAATATTAGATCCGTCGTGGCGTACGGCTCTGTCCCATATATATTTCAATTTCTTTTCAACTCTGTCGTGGCGTACGGCCCGATCCCATATAGACATAATCACTCTCAAACCTCCCGTGGCGTACGATTCGATCCCATATATATCACAAATACTTACGTTCCATAACAAATTCCTTTCCTTTCAACAATTATCCATAAAGCCTCAGAGGAACAATACTATACAAAACATAATCTCATAGTATATATGGCGTCACAATGAATCATGTAGAGCATTTCAAGGAAGCATACAAGGCATATAAGGCATTACGAGGAAGCATATAAGGCATGATGTGGGCCTAACTACCCGGACATAACAATGATAGCCGCTACGTACGGACTCTCGTCACTTAGCGCGTACGTAGCCCCCAAACAATTTAAATATAGCATATACCTCGCCTATGGGGACAATTCCCTCTTACAAGGTTAGAAAGGAGACTCACATCGTGTCGAATCTTCCCCGCGGACCACAATTGCTCCAAAAAATCCGAACTCTACACCCGAGGACTCGCAACTAGCCAAAAGGTATACAATAATATCAATGCATTCACAATGCGGGAAGTTATCTTAGTTATTCACTAAAATCGCTATTCTTGAAGAATTTCCAAATTCAAACACCGGTCCCGCATGTTCAAATTCCGAAAATTCTCGAAGGGATCACTCACCCATAGCCTAAGGATCATTAAGGTGTAATTTCTACTTGAATTCGTGGCCTAAAATGGAAAATCACAAAATCCTCAAGAACCCTAAAATTACTACCTAATTCTATGATTTTAGATAATTTAGTAGGGAATTTAACTAGGAATTAATGTTTGAAACTAGTAAAACCATGGAATTTACTTACCTCAATAACAGTGGTGGAAGGTTCTTTGAAGAGCTCTTAAAAAAACTTGAGGAGGAAGATGAAAATGGAGAAAAAATGCTAAGTCTCGTATTTAATAAAACTGCCCAGGAATTTCTTCACTGCGATCGCGACAAGGGCCATGCGATCGCGAAGGCCAACTGGCCAGACCTCTGCGATCGCGAAGGCCAACTGGCCAGACCTCTGCGATCGCGAAGGCATGGAGTCCAGCCTTCCGCGATCGCGAAGAGGAAGCTGCGATCGCGAAGAACAATCAGCAGCCCAACCAAATTCCTTCTCCGTGATCGCGACCCACCTTCTGCGATCGCAGAGAAGGAAACCAGACAACAAAAATCTGGTTTTTCCAACTTAGCTCCCGAGGGTCCAAAACTCACCTGAGCCCCTCGGGACCCCGTCCAAAAGCAACGGCAAGTCTGTATTCATGATACGGACTCGCTCGAACTTCCGAAACGCGAAAAACAACGAAACTCAGAATTCAACCCCAAAACATAATTGAATCAAGCTTAAGAACTTAAGATTCTAGAATTCATTACAATGCGCCGAACCGACCTATACTACTCGGAATGATTTCAAATTTTGCGGACAAGTCATAAATGAGATAACGGAACTATTCTCGGTCTCGAAATTTCATTCGGACCTCGGTAACATAAAATCACATTTCAAACCAAATTTCAAATTCTATGAAAATCCTCAAAACTTCATTACTCTAAATTTTCCCATTTTGATCCAAAACCTGTCAAGTCATGTCCGTTTCTTATCAAATTTCACAGATAACTTAAATAACACATATTGAACCTGTTTCGGGCTCCGAAACCATAATACGGGCCCGACAGCACAGGTTTCACATCAAGGTTCATTTTCATAAGCCTTTATTATTTTCAGAAAACAATTTTCTTTAAAAACTCTTTTCTCAGATATGGGTCCTCGGAATTCGATTACGGGCATACTCCCAAGTCCCATATTTTCCTACGGACCTTCTGAGACTGTCAGATCACGGATCCGGGTCCGTTTACCAAAAATGTTGACCAAAGTCAACTTTATTCAATTAATTATCATAAATTCAACTCTTTATCATGTTTCCATATAAAGGCTTCCCGGCTACGCGTCCAGGCTGCGCACGCACATAGTCATAATTAAATTTACATAAGATGACCTTTTGGGTCATCACACACACACACACACACACACACTCTAAAAAAATACATATGCATCATCATTTGATTTACAAGCATATGCAAGTAATTTTCATAATTTTCTATAATTTTAAAGGCTTTGAATCAGTTTATTTCTGCATTTTTATTATATAAATATCTATTAAATATCCTCCAAATTATTTTTTATGATGATTTTATCATCTAAAATTATCATTTACACTCATATTAGGTTTTAAATATTTTAGTACATTTGCATTTTTTAAGGCTAAAATTGCACATTTTTGCATTAATAGCTCATGCATGCATAATTACATTATTTATTCAAAAAGTAACCTTTTATATTTTTATAGTGTTAAATAATTATTTTTAATCATTTTTATGCATAATTGATAATTTTTATTATTTATTTATTATTTTTATAAATTATTTATTTTTAAATTTGGGTATTTAATATCTGGCCCAAATTTTCAATTGATTTCAGACCTGAAACTACTCAAACCTACCAAATTACCCCAAGCCCAATACCGCTGTCCCAATTACCATTACCTACTCAATTAAACCCAACCTAGTCCGCTCAAATCCCAGCCGTATAAAAAATGATCAACGTCTCACAAAGAACTCCCCCCCCCCCTTTCCTTATATCTCCACCCCCAAACCCTAACCCTCACTTCCCAAATTCGTTGCCTCTATTTCACTCCTCAGATGAAACTTAATCCCGCTGCCTCACTAAAATCCCCCCAAATCCCGTTCCTAATGGGATTCCTCCCCCATTCACCTAACATCTCGAGATATTTCATTTATTTGGTGATATTTTATGGAATAACTTAGTACTTGCCTACACATGGTAAGTACCCCATCTCTTATTCTTTCCAAATCGATCTTTACCTCTTGAATCTGGATGGCCTTGAGTCCAAACACGTTATTTTGTACCAATTCGCTCGTATCTCACTGATTCATACATAACCCTAAATGTTAGGATTTCAGATTCTCTTTTGATTCGAATCTAAACTAGTTCAAGTTTTTATTTTGAGTATTATTTCGTCTATATTCACTCTATTATGCGTGAACTTGCCTATTTTTGTTGATTTCTTTTACTTGCCCTAAATTAGGGTTTTCGATCTACTCTAATTGAACCAAATCTGGTTCGATTATGTGTTTCTTTTTGAATAATCTCCTATCTATGTTCGTTTTATGCAAATATGTGATTCTTTGCCTTTATTTTCTGACGATTCTGTGGTTTACCTAAATTTAGGGTTCCTTTTTTACTTGAACTAAATCCGGTTCTATTCTGTGCTTCTTGTGAATAATTGATGAGTGGTGATTTTACCACTCATTTTAGCCTTTTCTCATTAGATTTTGTATTGTTAAATGATAATTTGAGGTCGTTGTTAGTGTATAATTGCTCAATTTTCAGGGAAATGATGCTATGAAGGTTGGTGTTGAATTGGACTGAAAGTTGGACAAAAAAGCGGTGAAAATGTGCATAAAGGCTTCAGTGATTCCGCACCTGCGGACTTTTGGACGCAAGAGCGACCTCGCGCCTGCGAGGAATTGTCGCCCCTGCGAAGCTGGTTCAGGCACACAAAACTCGCACCTGCGGTGGTTTTTACGCACCTGCGTAACCGCAGGTGCGACCAAATGTCTGCAACTGCGATGGTATTCAAACCAGCTTAAAGTCTCACCTGCGATGGAATGTTCCGCAGGTGCGATCAAACATCCGCCCCTGCGGAAAAGTGACACAACTCATATCCCGCACCTGCGAGAAATATTCCGCCCCTGCGGAATCGCACCTGCGATGAATCTTCCGCAGGTGCGGTAGTCGGGCATGCAGATTTGGACAAAGGTGTAAAATCACATTTTCCAACTTCAACTTTTATATACTCAACCTAGCAGCCATTTGAGGGGGATCTGAGAACATACATATTTTGGAACATATTTTTGAGCTTTGTAAATATATTTTGAGTAGAGAACAACAAGTTTTGAAGCTAAGG
>ML251137.1:34183-57309 GCA_005239495.1 Nicotiana undulata | reverse complement strand
TTATTTATTTTATTTATTTTATTATTTCCAGAATTGTTTTACAAATACAGAGATATAACAAGTCACCGGTTTAAATCCCGAATCGAGGAAAGTTGACTCTTATTTACGATCTGCGAAACACAGAAATCCGGGTAAGTAATTCTGTTAACCCGGGAGAAGGTGTTAGGCATTCCCGGGTTCCGTGGTTTTAGCACGGTCGCTTAACTATTATTAATTGGCCTAATTATCTGATTAATACATGTTCAAAGCCTATTGTGCCTCTTTAACTTTTAACCGCTTTTAATAATCCAACTGTTATACAACTAATTATTTGGTTACACATTGCGAATTATGTCACGAAAACCGTACCCACAATTCACAACGTGTTTATTTTATTAAGCTTAAACTAGGGGTCGGGTCACATAAATGTACCCCCGGATTTTAGTAGTTAAGCGTCACAACCACGTCACGGGAGCCGTACCCGTGGTTATGACAATTATTTAATTAACGTACCTAGAACAAGCTACGAAGGTTCACGGCATTTCATACTAATTTTTATATTTACGTGAGGGCCATAGATTATAAGATTTTATTTGTGTATGGCGCACCTCAAATTATTCTTAAAACGAACCGAAGATGCTCCTACTTTAATCTAATTCGAAATTAGGCATCACAACCACGTCACGGGAACCGTACCCGTAGTTGGAATAATTTAACATTAATCGCTCCTAAAAGACTACAATATTCATGAGTTGGTTTCCTACATTTGAGATTAACTGAGAGGCCATGAGCCCTAGAAGTCAATTGTAGATGAAATATAAATTTAGAAACAGCAAGATCGCCGATATATCCAAGTTGTCGGGTGTATTTGACAAGTAAAGAACAATAAAATAAATGCTATTGACCATTTTCTGGGAAAACTATTGAATGCATACCAACAGTGCAAACGACCTCACTATTCAACATTAGAACCATATTTTAAGATGTGAAATACAGTTGGGACCCCATTTATTAACTAACAAACTCATCAATTTCACATTCAACCAAAGAAGATAACGTTAAAACATTTCAACCCAAAAATCTTATTTATAAAGAGGCAGTGAGGCAAATTCCAAGAACGCATAAAGCAATAGGGAATGCTTTCACATAACGGTGTTCATAAAAAATGCTATGTTACTAACTTTATAACAGTTGACTTCCCAAGCAAATTACACTTGCATATACATATCAAAACAAAGGCTATATTAATAACTTAGTAAATGTCCCTTGTCATAATTATACCATAATTAATCCATGAAGGATAAACATAACTAAACGTCCAGTGCCTCATGGAAAATGTTGCTGGCGCAAACATGACTGTATTCCCAGCAGTTCAAACAAGTATATTTAACAACTCAAGTCCCAAATCACAGATAACCAACTCAAGGCATTAAATAGCTACCTTATTCATGAGGAAACATGAACCAAACTACTTACATATGCAATATGTGGGTAACTACTAGATTAATAGTGCTTACTATCCAATATACAAAAATCCAAAGATCGTACAAAAGAAACAAAATGATTTGGCACGAAATCTAAATTGCAACATCGATCCCTTAGATATTTCACAGCACATATGACCTCAACGTAGCATTGGTACATCCATTCAAATTTTAGGTTCAAGATGTGTACCTGGATGTCAAAAGTAAAGCAAAGGGGGTGAGGATTTCAGCAAGAGAACAATAGGTGAGCACCACAGTAAATCACAGCAAACCCAGGTCCTTTAAACCATGACCAAAACCAGAAAACAAACCAAACCTAAGAGACCTTTTCCTTTCGAAATTCTGCTAGAGGATCAACCAGAGGAACCAATTCAAACCAACTTTTAGTGAAACTGATGCAGAAAATCTTTTGGGTATTCTCTGAAAATCAGGCCCCTCTTTTAGTGAAAGAAAGATCTATATATAGCCCTTTTGGAGTGCCATGTGCTGCAGAAAATAGAATGGGTATTATTCTCTCACTCAGCATCTTTTTTAAAACTACTTGGACAGTTGGTTGCCCCTTATTGGCTCAGCATTTTGTGTTAATCCAATTGGGACAGCTGCCCCAAGTTCTAGAACCTTTCTAGATACCTTTTTGCCCCAGAACTTCCTTCACATCTTTCCCAGCCCCCTTAAGTTCCTCCTTATGTCATTGACCCCTTATCCCCCTTAAATTTCCTATGACTCTAACCTATCCTAATTTGACTTTCATTGACCAACATTCCATTAACACATAGTTCAAACTAACATTAGGAATTGACTAACAGTTAATGATTAACCTAATTCGAGACTAATTAACTAACAATTCGATTAACCTAACCTATGCATTTAAACACTACTCTAATTAACCAAAGCACAATAACTCAATTGAACACATGAACAAAAGTAATTAAATTAAAACCACGGCAAAACAGTGAACAAGAAAAAAAAAAGAGAATGAAAAAAAACAAAGGAAAGAAATAAAAATTACAAAGAAACAGCAAAAGGGGACTCGTTCTAACCGAAGTGAGTCGGCGAGTCGAGATGGCTCGACGAAAGACGAAGATGGACTGCCGACGGCGAAGTGGCCGGACTAGGCGACCTTTGCGTTGAATCGAACTAACATGAGTCGATTTCTCATGCCACGAGCAATTAACTCATGTGAGTTCGAGCCAACGCAGCCTTGAAGAATCACTGGAATGAACATTTTAGGTCTGTCGGGTTTTCATATCTAAAATTAAACGAATTTGGTTGTGTTTTTTGGGAAATTGATGGTGGGATGGGGTTTAGGATGGCATGGGGGTTGTTTGGTGTGAATTTGGGGTCGATTGGCGGTGGGCCTCCGCAGTGGGGCGATTTCCGGCAGCGACCGGCGGTGGTTAACGGCAGGGGGTGAGAGAGACAAACTGGGGGGGGTCTAGGGTCTAGGGGGTTTTTCCGACACTTATAAGGGGTGATACAGGTAGTTCTGGTCCGTTGGATCATGGGGAATGGAAGGCTGAGATTGGACGCCTCAAAACGGTGTCGTTTTGGGTAAGTAGGGTGCTGGACCGGGCAAAAGGGGTGGGTTGGTCGACTGGGCTAGGTGAAAATTTTGGCTAGGGAGGGAAAAAGGCCCAAATAAGCTCTCTCTCTCTCTCTTTCAATTGTTTTTCTCTTCTTTTCTTTAATTAATTAAATTAAATTAAATTCTAAATTATATTGATTTGCAAAATTAAACCAATTATCTATTATGATTTTTACAAAAGTTAATTACTCCTAGATCAAAGAGAAAATTACTAATCAAAAATGCAAAAGTAAGCCATTTTTTTGTGATTTTCATTTGAATAAAGCAACTAGTTCACTAATTAATCTTTTCAATGTAAAATGAAACCTACATGCAGTGCATGTTTTTTGGCATTTTCATGATTTTAACAAAATAAGCATGCACAAAAAATGTGAACAATTAACATGAAATCCTAAAAAATTTACAAGTAATTGGGAAAAATTATTTTCTTTAATTTGTAGGAGTATTTCGTATAGGGCAAAAATCACGTGCTCACACCTTGAACTCAGAGTCAGTGAGACTGTGAGTGAGAATACTGCTCTGAAGAACCAGGTTCATACATCTGAAACACATGTCCTAGAGTTAAAATCTGAAAATCTAAAACTGAGACTAGGAACCAGTAAGAAGACAACTAACATCTCTCAACTAACCTTAGAAGAAACTGTAGGTAAACTAAAAGATGAGTTGTATAAGAAGTATGAACATATAAGAGTGCTCAAGGAGGAACTAGGTAAGGTCAAGCATAAACTAGATAGAACTTCTAAACGGAACAGATCCTCTGATGCTTTAACACGGCTACAGGAACATCATAGTAGCAATAGGAGAGGACTTGACTTTGGGAATCAGCTGCCTAAATGGGATCCTAAAAACAAGTACCTCACTCTTCCTTAGAACAAAATATGTACCCATTGTGTTAAGACTGGTCACTACAAAAGTGAATGCAATGCAAAAGAAAAGACCAGTCAAAAGAACAAAAGTTTTGCTCAAGGGAAGAATTGGTTACCAAATTGGGCTAAAAATAATTTAATTCATCCTTTTTCTTATCGGAAAGGGACCCAAACTAATTTGGGTTCCTAAGACTAACCCCTGATTTCCTTTTGTAGGTTCAAGTGAAGGGGAGCAGCCAAATATGGTACATGGATAGTGGCTGCTTAAAGCACATGATTGGCAACAAGGATCAGTTCCTTTCACTTGAAGACCTCGAAGGAGGAAATGTCTCCTTTGGAAATTTAAATAAGGTGAAATCATTGGGGTTGGTCAGGTAGGTAAGGATGAAACTCATTCCATTGAGAAATTCTACTTGATAGACGACTTGAAATATAGCCTAATCAGTGTTTCACAATTGTGTGACATAGGTAACTTGGTAGCATTCACCTCTACAAAATATTTTGTAATAAATCTTATCACTGACAAGATTGTTTTGAAGGGAAAAAGAGTGAACAATATATACATCATAGATCTGTCCTCACTTTCAGAAAATGAACTAACATGCTTAAGTGTGCTGGACAATGATCTCCTCCTTTGGCATAAGAGACTTGGACATGCAAGTCTAAGTCAACTCAACAAATTAGTCTCCAAGGACTTAGTGATAGGACTTCCTAACATTAAGTTCAAGGAAGAAAAAGTTTGTGAGGCTTGTGAAACGGGGAAGCAGGTAAGATCCTCTTTTAAAAGCAAGAAAGTAATAAGTACCACCAGAACGATGAAACTAGTTCATATGGATCTTTGTGGTCCAATGAGAACATTAAGCAGAGGTGGCAAGAGATATGTGATGGTGCTTGTTGATGATTATTCTAGATTTACCTGGACATTGTTACTAACATCTAAAGATGAGGCATTTGACATGTTCACTTCTTTTGTTAGAAAAATTCAGAAACAATTAGGAAATCAACTTGCATCAATTAGGTTTGATCATGGCACTAAATTTGAAAACGCTAAATTTGCTTAATTTTGTGATGAGCATAGCATAGAGCATAATTTTTCTGCTCCTAGAAATCCACAACAAAATTGAGTGGTTGAAAGAAAGAATAGGACACCTGAAGATATGGCAAGGACTATGCTTCTTTCTAGTAAACTACCTCATAGCTTCTTGGCAGAAGTTGTTAATACTGCATGATACATCATAATTAGGTGCATGACTAGACCTCTTGTAGAGAATACTCCCTATGAGTTACTTAAAGGGAGAAAACCAAATATATCCCACCTTAGGGCTTTTGGTTGCAAGTGCTTTGTGCACAACAATGGAAAAGACTCCCTAGGTAAGTTTGATCCCAGAAGTGATGATGGAGTATTCTTGGGATATTCTTCGCATAGTAAAGCTTATAAAGTTTACAACAAAAGAACTATGTGTGTTGAAGAAAGTGTACATGTGGTTTTTGATGAAACTAACATTCTTTCTGAGAGACAGGAACAAGATGATGAAGCAATTGGGCTTGTCAGAAATTCACATGAAACCACAGCCCAAACCGAAGCAACACTGGAGGAAGGAAAAGGTGATGGAACAGGTTCATCCATCCCGGGCAACATGACAGGGGGAATAGAACAAAATAATTCCCAAACTTCGTTGGAACATGTGCCTGAACCTATTTCATAACAACAAGGCATTGAAGGAACATCACGGAGTAACCAGCTGGTTGTGAAACCATACAAATATCAAAGTTCTCACCCTATTGAGAACATTATCACTGATCCAACCTATGGAATCAAAACCAGATCTTCTTTAAAGAATCTTTGTGCTTTTGATGCTTTCTTATCTCTTATTGAACCTAAAAATGTTGCTGAGGCTTTCCAGGATGCAGAAAGGGTAAATGCAATGCAAGATGAACTCAACCACTTTGAAAGGAGTCAAGTTTGGCATATGGTACCAAGACCCTTGGATAGATCAGTAATTGGCACAATGTGGGTCTTCAGAAATAAACTTGATGAAGATGGAACAGTTACAAGGAACAAGGCAAGATTAGTGGTTCAAGGATATAGTCAGGAGGAAGGCATAGACTATGATGAAACTTTTGCTCTAGTGGCAAGGTTGGAAGCAATAAGACTCCTCATATCCTTTGCTGCTTACATGGAATTCACCCTTCATCATATGGATGTCAAGAGTGCCTTCCTAAATGGATATCTAAAGGAAGAAGGTTTGTCAAGCAACCTCCGGGGTTTGAGAACAAGGAGAATCCTTATCATGTGTACAAACTCGACAAAGCACTGTATGGACTCAAACAAGCTCCCAGAGCATGGTATGAACGATTATCAAAATTCTTGCTTGGGCATGACTACAAAAGAGGTAAAATTGATAGTACCCTATTCTTGAAAGAAGAAGGTAAAGATCTCCTAGTAGCTCAGATATATGTAGATGACATAATTTTTGGAACAACTACTGATAAGCTAAGTAAAGAATGTGTTAAACTAATGAGGAGTGAATTAGAAATGAGTATGATGGGTGAGCTTAATTTCTTTTTAGGCTTACAAATTAAACAAAATTCAATGGAACTATGATTCATCAACAAAAATATGTAAAAGAGTTGCTTAAAAGGTTTAAAATGGAAGATTCCAAAGAAATTAACACTCCTATTGCAACAACCACAAAATCGGATGTAGATGAACCTAGTTCATCTGTTGATCAAAGGTTGTATAAGGGAATGATTGGTTCATTGTTGTATCTCACTGCTAGTAGACCTGACATTGTTTTCAGTGTAGGACCTTGTGCAAGATTTCAGGCTATCCAAAGGAATCACACTTAATTGTTGTAAAGAGAATCTTGAGATACCTATAAGGCACTACTGATCTCTGTCTTTGGTATCCAAAAGGTAGTAACTTTAATCTTGTGGGATATGATGATGCTAACTATGCAGGTTTTCTAGTGGATAGAAAGAGCACCTCAGGTATGGCACATTTTCTAGGCTCGTGCCTTATGTCTTGGGCCACTAAAAAGCATAATTATGTGGCTCTATCTACTGCTGAGGCTGAGTATGTGGTTGCAGCCTCATTTTTTGCTCAACTATTGTGGATTAAACAACAATTGATGGATTTTGGAATCGATGTTGGATGTATCCCTATATTTTGTGATAACACTAGTGCTATCAGTATGACAAAGAACCTCGTTCATCATAAAAGAACAAAGCACATAGATGTTAGACATCATTTTTTTAGGGACAATTATGAGAAGGGATTGATCTCTATTGAATTTTGTGCTACTGATAAACATATTGCTGACATCTTCACAAAAGCACTGAGTATAGAGACTTTTGAAAGGAACGGGTTAGAGTTAGGAATGATTAAGATCACCTAAATGAACCAATTCAGAATGTACATGAAAAAATTAAAAAAAAATTAAAAAAAATTGAAAAACAAAATTGGCTAGAAAATCTGAAACTTGTGTAAATAATCAGATTAACTGTTAGTCTCATGTTGTACATAGCATACTCTTTTTCCATATTTTGATATGACTCACTGGTTACTAATGATATTTTCTCCATTGTTGAAAATTGAGGCTTGATCAAGAGGATTCTTAAATGATGAACCTGGTTCATCTGAAAGGCGAGGTATGTGTTCTCAACTCTACACATATTGAAATATTAATAATTAAATCATGAGTAGAACTCTACCCAAACTCAAAATCAAAGTCTATCCAATAGCAATTTGAACCAGTTCCGTCTACACTAAGAATCCCCACCGTATTAAAACACCTGGATCCTAGGGGAGTTGTAATCGTCATTCCAAACTGGCCAAATGCAGAGGTGATTAGACTTCTATCTAACCCAAAAAGCTATCGTTGTGTATTATTTACACTTCCCCTTTAAATCCCTCATCGTCACTTCTGAAAATCCCTCATCAATTCTACAACAGTCGATACCCTTCCTTCTCTCTTTGCCTTCAATTTCAATCCAGATTCTTCCTTCCATCTTCAACCAAAAATCGAAATGTCTAACCCTTGTAACAATCCTGGTACACCTCCACCCACTACTACATCCTCGACTTCTTCCTCAACCCCTCAATACAGTTCTACCCCCCACAACCAAGTTCCACCACCCCTCAACCTAGCTCTACCACTCCTCAACCTAGTCCTAACCCTAAACCCAGAAAAAGAAGGGTTAAAATTCTTGCTAGAAAGATAATGGCCATAGGCTCTTTAGCGAGAAAATTAAATGCCAAACTTCAAGCAAGTCAGGCTCAAGAATCAGAAAATTCGAGTGATTCCTTTAAGTCAGCGACTGAGGGGGAAGCAACAGGATCCTCTAATTCTGAACAGGTATCTTATGTACCAAAAACTATTTATGAGGCTGAGATTGTTGAGAAATTAGAAAATAGGTTTGTCTCGGTTGGGTATATGATAGATATGGAGTTTCTGGAAACAAGGAGGAGAGATGGTAAAAACAAAACTGAAAAAGAAAAAGAGAGAGGGAGTAAGGAGTGAAGATAGGGGAACATGGCAAGAATCTACTAGACTGGCTATTTGTGCAACTAAGCCAAAAATTGTAGAATAAGGAGTCAAGAAGTTAGGGGGAAGTGAATCAGGAGAAGCGGCTGAAGGGTTGGTAAATCTGGGAAAGCATACAGATGAACCTAGTTCATCTACTAAGGAAACTCAGGCGGATCTGCTGAAAAAGTTGGGTAATAGTTATAATCCAAAGAAGAAAAGAACTCCCAAGGCTCAGACTTCTGGGACAGCAAGAGCAAGTAAGAAAGGAAAGCTACTCCTTCTGCAAGTTCGGAAATTCCTCTTCCGAGAGGAAGAACCACAAGAAGCACGCTAAGGCAGAGTGGAGAGGAGCTGCAAAGATCCTTGGAGGAGAGTAAAAGGAAAAGGGTTGAAAAAGAAAAGGAAAATATTGTTGAGCCTGTAGAGGCTGTTGAGATTGATGAGATGGACCTGGTCCATCAAAGTGAAAAGGTGGCAGAGGCAGAAGTTCAGAACCCTAAGCCAAAGAAAGCCAAGACTTCCTCAAAGAAGTCTGCATCTGTGTCTAAGTCTACTGAAACCTCCTGAAAAATCCAAAAAGGTGATATTTACTGAAGAAGATGATTGGAGTGATTAAGAGGCAGTTGAGTCTGATGGTGAGAAGGATAAGTTGACAAAGTTTGGAAAACGTACAATTTTGAAGGGCAGGTTGTTGAAAGACTTAGAAGAAGAAGGAATGATTTTTGTTGCTGGAGAAGCTGGAGAGGCAGGGATGAAAGGAGATGGTCCTTCAGTTGGATGGGAGATTGGCCAGAAATGAAATAGTGGAATTCATGGCAAATGCCGAGATCAAAGATGGAAGAGTCACTAGTCGGGTAAAGGGGGTCCAAATTTCTTTCGATGCCAAATAATTGGGTGAAATCCTTGGAATTCCCTCTGAAGGTTATGATGACTACGCTAGGAAAAAATGGCCAAGTCTAGATTCTCTTCCAACTGCCCTGGTGATCACAAGGAAGTTCTGCGACAATGAGGAAGAGGTTGAACCCAAGGCAGTCTTCCATCTCGCTATTGTTTCTATCGGTTTGTTTCCCCTTTAAGTGTGTGCGCGTTTTCTAGTTGAGAAATGGAGATGAAAGCCTGGTCTTGAGGGAAAAGAAGGGACAACAGATGTATTGTGTGGTGTATGCTATAGGTTGCCGACGAGAGGGGGGAGGCAGTGGGGTGGCGTTAATCTTACTAGCCTCTTTTTGTTATTCTCTATTTTTTGGTGCTGATGGGTGTCGGGAGGAGGGAGTTCAGGTTGGAGGGGGTGCGGTTGGTGGTGTTTTGGAGAGGAGGAGGTCTGGTAGGGGCGGACTGGTGGCTGGCCGGCGGCTGGAGAGGAGGTTGGCGGCGGCTTCTTTAGGGGTTTGTCTGTTGGTTAAGAAGAAGAAGAAGAAGGGGTGTTAATGGAGGTTGGTCCGGCGGCAGTGGTCAGGTGAGGTGCAGGAGGCGGTAGGGAGGGGTGAAGATCAGTCTAGGGTTCCCATTGTGTGCAAGTGTGTGTTCTCTTGATTGAGGGAGTGTGTAAGAATAAGGAGTATTTTAGGTTAGTGGTTATTTGGCTAAAGGGAATGGGCTTGGTAATTGGGTTGGTTCCATGTCTTGTTGAATTTTAGTTTTGGGCTAGGAAGACTAAAAAAAAAGGATATAAAATAAAAATAAGAACTTACTCTTAATTAATTAAAATATACTACTAAAATAAAACTAAATATTAAAAGTGAAAATATTTTGTAATTTTCATTTTTGTGCTTAAAATAAAGTAAAAGAGATATTAGCCTAAACAAAATATTTAAATGCTAGAAAATATAATATCTCGGGGAGGGTTAAAAATTACGCGTCTACACCATTCCATATGGCTTCATTCTCACTTCAGTACTTGCTCATTACAAGGTGCCACTAAAGAAAGCGGAGATGGCCACAAGAGGGGACCACTTTGGAATAAACACTCTTCTAGCTTGTGATTATGAGGTAAATTTCACCCCAATGAACCTGGTTCATCGAAGAGGACACCTGTAAACAACAACGTCTGAGCCCTTGTGCAGGAAAGTGGGGTGAAGGATGTTGGGATAGCAAGGCTGAAGAACCGGTTGGCGGAGGTTGAATCTGAGATGGATGCTCTCAGAATTGAGCTTGCTAAGGAAAGGGAGAAGAATGAGGGAATCTTCGAGATATGCTATCTCTTCTCCAAGACAAAAACCAAACCTCCAGCCCTTCCAAGCCTTAGTTGCCTAGCCTGCCTAGTACATCAGTGACCCAGACTCAGGACTTTTTCTTGTTTTTGCTCATGCCTTTAACTGTTTTTATTTCATTTTGTGGATTGTGGATGAACCGTACTTTCTATCAATGAAATCTGTTGCTTTTGCTCTTATTCATGTTTCTATTTCTTTGATAGTTTGAATTATTAGTAAATTATTGATGATTAATCCATGATTGCACTTGCAGTTGCCCGAGTGGGCATGAGTAATTCTTAAATGTCTGAATTCACATAATTTTTGTAACTTTTCGATGATGCAAAAAGGGGGAAGAATGGTTATGTGCTACTCTGAACATGTGATATTTATAATCTAATGAATCTGGTTCTTTTGTGATAAATGCTTAATACTCTAAAATGTGTCAATTTTGGATTAAGCTGGATACGAGCCTAAGCTTATGGACGCATAGAGTTTGTCATAATAAAAAAGGGGAAATTTGTTGGCCCATGAAATTGGTTAGTTTTGAAGATTGACAAAGGAACTCAGATATGAACCAGGTCTATCACTGGCAGACATAGACACAAGCAGAGTCAAAGGCACGTGAGGTGCACATGCAGGAGATAAACAAAATATGATAAAATAAGAGATATCTCCTGATCGAAAAGATTGCAAAATGATAAGGAGAAGGACTCCTTATTCAGTAAGAACATAATCAAACCTAAGGAAAGATTTGAGGAGTAGAGATTAACTAGAACTCTTCCACCAAGGAAGAGTAGCATTAGAACTCTAGTAAATTCCTTATCTGCTAATGCTATATATTGCAGATTGTTATTATTGTACAGGTACGCACAAAAGCAGAAGTTAAACAAGAATTGAGAGCAAAATTAGCGAGGCAATTTTGCAAGCAGTTCGTGTGAGATTTGAGTGTGCGAATCTGAAGCTACTTGAACCAGCTAGAAGAACCTGTTCCAACTATTATCCTTTAGTCTAGTTTATTTGTAGTAGGTAATTTTAACTTGTACCTTTTCAGCTTTATCTAGAAGCGTATGTAATAGGTACGTTGTGTTTCAAGTTATAGCTAACTTGGAGTTTGTTGCAAATAGCTAGAGGTTAGTTTGCTACAAGGGATTAGAGGTAATCCTAGGTTTACAAAAGAGTTTTTGTAAATGTTGTTTACTGATTTAGTAAAGAGTTTTGGGAAATTGCTACTAGGAAGTAGGTCGTGGTTTTTTCACCTTTTGAGCCAGGTGTTTTCCACGTAAAAATTTGTGTGTTCTTTATTTTCTGTATTTATTATTCCGCAAACAGTAGGAGTTGGAACACATATAAGAACTTGGTCCTTCTATAACAAGTGCACGCGAAAATTGGACACCGCATAAATTATCCCCCCTTTTGTGTGGTATTGATATATAAAACATCATAACTATTTGTAAAAAAACTAATGAAATAAATCGTCCACCCTACAATTTTCTTATTATTGTCTGCACCTCCAACTAGATGAACTGATTCAGAATGTCTCTCGCTAAAAGCTATCACTTGACAAAACGCCTTGATGCATATAAATAATGTTGGGCATGCGAACAAAGTTCCACATTGGCAGCTGAAAAGGTTGAGAGCTCACATAATAACCGTGCAGGCTTGGCCAAAAGCGGATAATATCACACCATATTAAAGGTAGGTGATGATTGAGAGCCCATGTTTAGCAAGACTAGTATGGTGATGATTGAGTGATGATGCAGTGCTTGATTTGTTTACCCTTACGAGTTTGGAGACGCGCACACAAGAAGAAGCTAGTTGCGGTCTTCGATTGTCGTAAATACTCTGACGATATGGGTGGCACACAATGAATCTCGAAAATTGTCGTGGTAATGGGACACCTGTAACCTAATTCGAGAGGGAGATTGTTGGGTGTGCGGAAAAAAATTCACATTAGTAACTTAAAAGATTGGGAGCCTACATGTAAGGCGTAGGTGTCTCTTAATGGTCTGAGGCCTTTTGGGGAAAACTGCGTTGGCTTGGCGTAAAACGGACAATATCATACCATGTTAAGAGTATCTTCGAGTTGGTTTAGCCCAACAAATAGTTTGTTGCGTGACACATATAATGTGCTTTCTTATAAAGAAAATAGAAATATATGCTGCTAGACAATACTAAGCATCTACTAATTGTAATTTGGAACTATAAACATTGTTTGTGCTCCTGGTCTGCTACTGCCTTAACTACAACAAAATGGTAAAAGAAAAAGATATGGTTCTCACTTCTGTATTTTGGTCAAAGGTGAAAGCAATATTTCATCTACCTTTTCTTCACTTCTTTGACAGTGGAAGAAGATAAGAGATTAATTCATTTGAAAAAGTAATGTATTCATCACACTATCGGCCTTCTTCCATTGTGATTGTCAACTCAATTTTAGAGGAGCTGTGTGGCTTAGCAGATGAAGCCGGATATGGATTAGAAACATATTTCCTTGATACAAAAGCTGGTTGATTAGGTTTTGGAATAGGCATACTTCCACTGCGAAGCATCGTTACTACATTTGACATAGTAGGACGATCACCTGGATCTTCTTGCACGCATAACAGCCCAACGTTTATGCACTTCATTGCTTCTTTCGGGTTGCATGATTCGAGCAATGAATGATCCAGCAAATGTAGTGCCTTTTCTTCTTTCCAGAAATTCCATGCCTGTGATATGATGATTTAGAACAATGAATATCAGGCCAAACTACTGGTAGTATTTTTAGCTTCAGAATAGTAACTCACATAGCCTAAAAGGTTTGAAGCCTCTTTAGACTGATAAAATCCAGTGTTTCTTCTTCCGGTTACTATCTCCAGTATAACTACTCCTAAGCTGAATACATCTGATTTGATCGAGAATAACCCCTCCAATGCGTATTCAGGAGACATATATCCACTAAATTAACCAAATAACGAATATACCACGAGTCAGCTGCTCGATGCAACAAAGCAAGTTCATAATGGAATTATAAGAAACTTGCAATTCCTTCAGCATGTGCATTGTGATGTGTAATACTTACTAACTTCCGACCACTTTCTTGGTATTTGCTTCTGTTGCTTTTTCTTCAACAATTCTTGCCAAGCCAAAGTCTGATATTTTTGGGTTCATTTCTTGATCCAACAGAATGTTACTTGTTTTCAGATCTCTATGAATAATTCTCAGTCTCGAGTCTTCATGAAGATAGAGAAGCCCGCGAGAAATTCCTGATATGATCTCAAATCGCTTTTTCCATTTCAATGACTTGCTAAGCGTTTGATCTTGTTAGGTAACCATGGGGAAAGTTTCGTCAACATCAAGCAAATAGAAAGATCAGCAGTGAACAAACATAAATAGATAGATTCAGATACTAACCGAATATGAAGGTGTCTAGACTTTTGTTTGGCATATACTCGTAAAGTAGAATCTGTTCATACCCTGTGATACAGTAGCCTAAAAGTCTGACTAGATTTCTATGTTGAAGTTTGGAAATCAATATGACTTCGTTCCTGAATTCGTCAATGCCCTGTGTAGATTGACTTGATAACCTTTTTACAGCAATTTCTTGTCCACATGAGAATATACCCTGGAAGAAAATTTTGATGTGGAAAGTAGGATATTATGGAATTACTATATAAAGTAGAACTGTTGAGAAAACCAACCCTAACCTTATAAACAGGACCAAATCCTCCTTGTCCAAGTTTATGTGCATCCGAGAAATTATCTGTGGCTGCTAATATTTTTTCCAAATGAAAGAATGGAACAGCGATGTCTTGCTTATCATTTTCGTAGATCAAGTCTTGCGCCTCTCTTTCTGTCCAATGTGGCACTGGATTCCCTTCTGTGCTTTGTTGGTTTGCTAAGATCAGAGAACAAGAATTTGAGATGTCTCTCTTGATCTTGATTCAAACAAAAAAGGAGAAATTTTTCCAGTAGTGGCACGACAATCATTCCAGAGAAAGCAACAACAGCACAAGTACCTTTTCTCTTTGCCATCTTTCTCCTATAACATATGTAACTAAAGCTGCATAAAGCTACAACGGCAAGGACTACCACAGCAGAAATGATAACTTTAAGCTTCACGACCAATTGGCCTGATTTCGTAACTGATGACAGAAAAGAGGAAACTTAAGATTTATTAGGGTATCAAAGAAGAGAATGCAAAAGATATAATTTGCACACATAGAAATGACAAACACAACCAAATACAACTCCTGATTTACCTTCACCGAGTGCTTGATCCAACGCGTTAAGTCTGGTATAGATTACACTTCCACCGCCATCTCCTGGTGAGAGTTGCATTAGATTCAACAATTCATCGTTCCAAATTAAACACGCGCTGGTATCATAAGCATAGGCATTACAGGAACAATCATTCAAGCAAAAAGAATGACATTCCTCAGCACTAGCAGCTGCCACAGTTTGAGAATGTTCAGGTAATGTCACCTTGGAATTCATCAAAAAACTGCCCTTCGATTTACCAGCACCACACTGCAAGCTTAACCTCCTTACACAGCCACCGGAATGATCATTCAAGTCCCATTCTGCATCATATTTAGGTGTGAAACCTGTCAAGCAATTACAAAAGGACGCGGACTCCTTATTGCAAATGCTAAAGGCACCACAACTAGCATAAACCTCGCAAGGTTGTCTTGGTTGAGTTGTAAAAACTTGCCATTCCATCAAATTTTCCACCCAAATCAGATGCCTGATTTGCCCTGAGACATCTAGTGTTAATCTAATTTTGTGAGAATTGCTTACAGAATACATAAAATAGCTCTCATTTTCATTATCAACATAAGTAAAATTGTATCTCTGGGAATTCAAACTCATTTCAGGCATCAAGCTGAAACTTCGCCCGTTCCAAGGTCCAGTAGCGGAGTATATTTCAGTCCCGTTCCACTTTAATAGGAACTGCCTATTGCTCTGATCCATCTCTACGGAAAAAATTCCTGGAGAAGGATCCTCTGAGTTCTTCCAAGAAATAATTTTTTTTGTAGTATTAGAACGCTTATCATATTTCGTTTTAGCATTTGGCAACCATGTATCAGTCGGGTGATCAAAGCTTTGCCAAAGTGGAGAAGTTGAGTTTAATCCATCACTAAAAATCAAATTACCATCATCAGAAATAGTTGCTACTAGTGAATTTGAGCTGGTGGAGCTGATATTTGTGGACCAAAACAAGCTTTTGGATTCAGTAATAAGCACTAAATTGCCATCTAAAACTTTCAACTCGGCGGACGTCATATCAGTAGACGAAAGTGGCTTCTCCCTGTTTGCTACCCAAACTACGGTTTGTGGAATTACATTCCTGTACCATATACCAAGATAATATTTTTTCGACTTACCTGGTTTGAAGAATCCTAGCTCAAAGTTTTCACCTGATGAGATCATATTTTGATTTCCAAAAATGGAGTGATTTGCGGAGATCATATCTATTCCAAGAGACTGATGGATACATAGAAGGATCACAAAAAGTAGGACAAAAAAATTATGCTGCATTTGCATAGCTGCACCAAATTTCTACATAGAATATACAGTACTAAGGTCATGACTCTTTATGTTAAGTTTTAACACTTTTTTTCAATCAAAGGGGACTTGTCTAAGTCAATAACACGCGGTTAGTAAGTAAATTATGTGGACTTGCTCAGCAAATAGTAATAATTATCAAATAGGCTACCATGACCGGTTTGGATTGATTTTTTCCTATAAAAAGAAAAAGTCAAGTAAGTCGATTTTTCAGATATTGGAACCAAGCCAAACGAATTAAGTTGATTTTATCGATTCGGTTTTATGTCGATTTTTTGATTATTTATCGGTTTTTTCTTAAATATGAGACGTACACTACCAAACACATATTCCGGCGACTACCTTTTCAATGTAACACAATGCTCTTTGAGAAATTCCATCAGTTACCAAGATATATTGATAATAAATTTTGGAAACTTTGTATAAAAATATACGTATATATAGGTATAATAATAATTTTTAAATAGCTACTTTCACAGTCGGTTTTGTTCGGATTTTTTCGGTTACTTCTTTTTATTTAAAACCAAAGCCAAACCAAATTTGATTCTTTTTTAAAATTCAAAACCAAAAACCAAACCAAAAAATATTAATTTTCTTTATCGATTTGGTTCGGTTTTCGGTTTGATTGATTTTTATGAACACTCCTACTTCTATGAACTGGGTTTTTGCCTTGAGCACTGATATTTCTGGTCCCTCGACCCATATTCTGTAAGGAACAAGGAAAGCGAGGGGGATTAGTATTTGGTTCATAGACTAGTGTCTAGTAATGCAGTGATTACCGCATAACATAAACAGGTATTAACAATGCAAAGTTTATTAAGGCCACAAAACGAGGTATTAATTTTTTTGAATGAAAATTTGACGTGGTTTTAACTTATTAAGAAATTATTTTTGTAGTATGGTCAACCAGACGGCCCAAGAAAAAAAACTCCACCAGCGCGCCAATAGTGATAGACAAGAAAAGTACAAATATTGACTTGGTCAATTAGTGGCAAAAGAGCTGGCAACGGAAAGCGATATTGGAAGGGAGACTTGTACTCTCTATGATAACATTATGTTATGCTCTCACTGCATTATAGCTACACTTTGAATTAATGTTCTTTCAGATTAAGGCTGTATTGTGGGCTGGGCCTAGCCCGGGACCGGCCCAGGCCTGCAAGCCCACGTCGGTTTTTGGCTAAACGGGTCGGCCCATGGTGGTCCGGGCCTAGCGGTCCTAGGAACCCATATGGGTCGGGCCTTTACATATGAACCGTGAGTCCGAAACCGTTTAGTTCGGGATCGGACAGCGGGTCTGAGTCGGTTCAATCGGGCCCAACGGCTATTTTTCAAAAAAATTAAAAATTAAAAATTGGCTAACAGTTAGAAGTTTAAAAACTAGTTGTTGGCCTGCCAATTTAGCCGTTTAGCTTTTTAAAAAATAGTCATTTGGCCCTCAAATTTTGTTTTAACCCCAAACTTTTTATAATTACACTTTTCCCTATTCTCAACTATAAATACCCCCTCATTCTTTCATTTTTTACTCACAAAATCATCAATCTCTCTCTAATTTTATTCTATAATTGCTTACTTTATTATTGCAATTTGTGAAGTTGGTGAATTGAAGTATTCAAATCTTCAACGATATACAATTTTTAAGAAGTTGTTCGTTAATTCGGTAAACACGTTCCAACTCTTAAGTTTTAATATTATAGTTTTGTTTGTTTTAGTTTGTATAAATATAATTAATATGGCCTTTTCTTTGGAAAAAATATTTGGTGGTAAGGGAAAATCTAAAATTGGTGAATCTAGTAGCCAAGTTACTACTCCTCCCCCGGCCCCGGCTTCCCGACCCAGACCTGTTACCCGCCCTCCTCCACATGTTATTCTTGATAGTGATAACCCTTATTTTCAATTTACTTACTGTCAATTTTACCATGATATTGCACCAGGTCAACAATTAAATAATGAATATATGAATGATCTTTATGGTAATCCAACTATCGATGAAAATGATGAGGAAAATGATGATTTAGATGAAACGCAACCGGATTTAGATGATACACCTACTAGTCCTGATGTTAACCAAACTGATAATAATCCAAATGATGCCCCGCCTGACCCTCCTGTAGTAACCCCTACTTTTAATAGACAGCCTTCTGGACGGTGCGAAACATCACTTTTTTACTCAACTAAGAGATCAAAATGAGGCTAAGTGTAAAACTTGTGGGACTTTGATGGCTCATAACTTTACTGGAGAACGTAGCGGTACGGGTAGTTTGACTAGACACATAAAGAAATACCCTAAAGATAAAGCTAGATGGCTTCAAATGAAAGCTAGGCAAGAGGGGACAAGTGTAGGTACTCAGGTTAACCATAGTACCGGGTCAAATCTAGTTCAACCGGAAATTAACACTGTTATCGGTGGCATTTTATATTACGATCCAAATAAAGATCGTGAAGAATTGGCAAAAATGGTTACTGTTATGTGCTTACTCTATAGTTTTCCCTCTATCCCTCACTTTGTGCATTATATTAGAAGAGTTTAATCCCACTTATAAAGGATGGCCTAGCACAACCGTAAAGGCTGATATTTATAAATATAAACATGAATATGAACAATAATTGCGCTATTTATTTACTCATATTAATAATCACGTTGCTATTACTACTGATATTAGTAGGAGTGGTAATGACTGTGATTATCTTACTGTTACCACTCATTGGATTGATGAGGAATGGATAATGCAAAAGCGCATAATTGCTTATAGAATAATTAATTCATGTCACACATGTAAGTTTATTGCTAACACATTTGCATATATTTGTAGATATTTTTGCATTAGAGATAAAATAATGGCAGTTTCAATGGATAATGCTTCTAGTAACACTAATGCTATAGTCTTGCTAACAACTACACTAAGTCATGCATTTAGTAATATTTTCTATGTTAGATGTATTTGTCATATTTACCATTTAATCGTCGATGATTGTAACGACCCGGCAGGTCGTTTCGAGAGTTTAAGCTCCATTCGGTGGTATAAGGTCATAATTAGCTTCACATTATGTATATCGACATGTGTGCGTGGTTAGATTCAGTTACCGGATAATCCGGAGTCGAATTATTGGGAGAATTTTCAATTTAGAAGTTAAAATGAAGAAAGTTGACCGGAGGTTTGACTTTTGAGTAAACAATCTCGGAACGAGTTTTGTTTGGCGCCAACAGCTTCGTATGATGATTTTGAACTTAGGCCTGCGTCCGGAATTGGAATTGGAGGTCGGTAGAACAAATTGAGGTGAATTGGCGAAAGTTAGAATTCCGGCCAATAGGTGAAAATTTGATATCATGTTCGGAATGGAATTCCGGGAATGGATGAAGGTCCGTTGTGCTATTTGGGACTTGTCTGCAAAATTTTACGTCGTTCCGGGTTGATTTGATAGGTTTCGACGCGAGTCTTGATATTTGAAGTTTTGGAATTTCTAAGTTTTGATTTTTGGTTTGATTCGTTGTTTTGGTGTTATGTGATATGTTTTGAAACCTCGAGCTAGTCCGTATTAGGTTACATGACTTGTGTGTGGGATTGGACGGGGTCCCGGGGGCCTCGAGTGTGTTTCGGATGGGTGTCGGGTCCATTTTCCCTATTTTTGAACTGCTGAAACTTCCTTCTGGTTTCCTTCTATGCGATCGCAACAATGAGCCCGCGACCGCATAGTGTAAATTTGGGCAGCCCAGTTTTTCCTCTTCGCGATCGCACAGTTCGAAGACTTCACTCTACGCGATCGCATTCTCAAGTCCCTGATCGCAGAAGTATATTTTCCTCTTCTTCTCGATCGCATACGCTAACTCGCGATCGAATAGTTAATTTCTCTGGGCAGTGGCTTTCTCCTCTTCGCGATCGCATGACTTCCCTCGCGATCACATAGAATCATTTCAGGCCTATAATATTTTCTTCTACGCGATCGCAAACGTATTTCCGCGATCGCGGTTCATTAAATACCTGGGCAGATTATAAAATTCCAAAAACGAGGGTTTAGCCATTTTTATCATATTTTGAGTTCTAGAGCTCGGTTTTGCGCGATTCTTTGAGGGGTTTTCACACAAATCAAATTGGTAAGTGTTCTTCCACCTTAATTAATTATATTTCACGAATTAGTTCTTATTTTTATCATTTAAATTGTGTTTTGGGTTGGGGAAATTGTGGATTTTGAAAGAAAACTTCATAAACTAAATTTCATGATTTAAATGACCAAATGACATCGGAATTTGGATAAATTTAGTATGGGTGAACTCGTATCGGAATGGGTAATCAGAATTTGTAAAATTTGTCGGGTTCCGAGGTGTGGGCCCGGGGGTCGACGTTTGGGTCGATTTTTATAAATTAGCAAAGATTGAAACTTTATTATTCGGAATCATTCCTTATACGTGTTATGTGCTTTTTGAAGTTGTTCTAGTTGGCTTTGAGCCGTCCGGAAGTCTTTCTGCCCGAGGAGGCTACCTTTGAGTATTCCGGTGTTCGTCTTTGAGGTAAGTATCTTGCCTAACCTTGTGTGGGGGAAACTACCCCTTAGGATTTGAGTCTTCTATGTTGATTGTAGTCCGTGTATGCAAGGTGACGAGTGCGTACTCGGACTTATGTGCAGTTAGATTGCCCTTCTAGGATTTAGGTCCTTATATTCCCCGCGTATGAACTGCAAATTGTTATATCTCGATCCTTGATTGCTATCTTCGTCTCTCCTTGATAAATTAGAAGTTGATTGTTTGGTGTTTACTTGCTTCTTATTTGTAGACCTTGCTTTTCTTACTGTTACGCTATAGTTTTCTTCATACTCTGCTTATTTGATTAAGATCAGTATGATCACGCCCCCATGTTAGTGACATTACTTAGGGGTTGCCTACCTATGGAATATTCGTTCGAGTTGAGTTGATCCGGTGAAGTTAATTGTCTAGGTGAGATTGGTTATAGCTGTTTCCCTTGCCGGGATGATTGGTTCTCTAATTATTGACTTGATTATTGCGAATCGTTGCTTTAATTGTTAGATTTTTCCCTCGTTACATTGTTTCACTGATACTTGGTTTTTCCCCTTAAGTGATTTATGCTAATGAGTGAGTTTTGCCACTATTGGATTGCAGTTCTCGTGTTGAACTTATCGTCGAACCTTGCACTGTGCCTTCCTGTTTTGCTGGGGTGTTCATTGTGGCTTGTGCAATGTTTTGCTGTGATCTGGTTATTTTCATACAGGGATTGCAGGCATAGACCTAAGCCTTTCCCTCATCCTGCATTGCATACAGGGATTGCGGGCATAGACCTGAGCCTTTCCCTCATCTTGCATTGCATACAGGGATTGCGGGCATAGACCTGAGCCTTTCCCTCATCCTGCATTGCATACAATGATTTTGGGAATAGACCTAAGCCTTTCCCTCATCCTGCATCGCATACAGGGATTGTGGGCATAGACCTGAGCCTTTCCCTTATCCTGCATTGCATACAGGGATTGTGGGCATAGACCTGAGTCTTTCCCTCATCCTGCATTGCATACAGGGATTGCGGGCATAAACCTGAGCCTTTCCCTCATACTGCATTGCATACATAGGGATTGCGGGCAGAGACCTGAGTCTTTCCCTCATCCTGCATTGCATACAGGGATTGCGGGCATAAACCTGAGCCTTTCCCTCATACTGCATTGCATACATAGGGATTGCGGGCAGAGACCTGAGTCTTTCCCTTGCATTGCATTGAGTAGTTGCATCGGACTGCGGGCTTAGACCTGGGACTTTCCCCTGCATCGCATTGTATGTGTGTGTGTATATATATATATATATATATCGAAACGGATAGCTGAAAGGCAATTATCTCCGAGAAGAGCTATGTCTGAAAGACTTCTACTTTGGAAAGTATATTTGAACAAATGATATTTGAAACAGTAGTATTTGGGAAAGTATATTTGAATAAATGATATTTGAAACAGTAGTATTTGGGAAAGTATATATGAACAAATAAGATTTGAGAAAGACAGTATTTGGAAAAGTATATTTTTTTAACAAATGACATTCGAAGGAGGAGTATTTGAGATAAATATATATATTTTCATACAACGTATCTTAAGGGGACTATGTCCAACGATTTCTTTTATAAAAACGCATATATATGCATATACATTCAGAAAAAGTATGTTTCAAATAAGATTTTTCCTAAATCCTGAAAAGATTAAATTTTCAAAAGTTTCCGACATAAATTCATGTTTTAAAAGTTTTTACTCGAGTTTTGACTGGGCTTTATTGAGCTTAAATTGCTAATGCTTGACGTGAGTAAATTGATACATGTGTTGAGTTGAGTGTTTTTATGGTATTGTGATTTCTGTCTTGACTTGTGTGTTGTCCTTTCCCTCTTGCGTATTTTATGCTATGTTGTTCCATGGTTTTGATTGATGCACTCCCTTCCGCTTTATATTTCCTGTTGTTAATTATATTCGAAGATCATTAGATAAATATTTGTTTCGGTCATTACTACTTAAGTCTTTTACTCATTAGACCAGTGGGTGTCTGGACTAATCATCGTCACTACTTCACCGAGGTTAGTCTTGATACTTATTGGGCACCGCTGTGGTGTGCTCATACTACTCTTCTGTGCATTTTTGGTTTTGCACAGATCCAGGTATTGATTGTTGCTAGCCGTGTGGAGCTTTGCTGAGGAGACTCGAGGTAAACCTGTTGCTGCGTTCGCAGGCTTCGGAGTCACCTTCCTATTTATTTCAACTGTACTTATTATTTCTAGACAGTTGTATTTAGAATTGTAGAAAGACTTCGTAGAGCTTATGACTTGTACTTACCGGGTTTTGGGAAATTGTAAACTCTGTCAAGATTTCCATATCGAGACTGTTATGTTTTATTTCATTATTGTTGATGCTCAGTAATATGTTATGTTTACCTAGTCCCTAAGACTAGGTGCCATCACGGTACCCAACGGAGG
>ML251137.1:0-26082 GCA_005239495.1 Nicotiana undulata | reverse complement strand
ATTATTTATATATATATATATATATACATAATTTTACAAAAATTACCTAGCTAAACAGTGTAATTTTCCGATAAAGGTTCCGCCACTGTAAGTTGGTGTTGATCAACTTATTGTTTTTGGTTTGTTTTAAGCAGTTTTAATCTATTTCAAGTAAAAAAAAATTGAACTTTATCAAACGCTAAAAAAAGATAAAAAGAACTTAAAAATTGATTTGACCAGTTTAAAAATCAATCCAAACACCCTCTTAATTTGAGTATTTCATAGTATGAGTATATTAATAAGACATTTAAATACTACTGAAAAATATTACTCTTCCGTTCATTTTTAGTTGTTCATTTTCTAATTTGCACTCCCTTTAGAAAAAAATGAAGTATGTGGACAAGTAAAAATGAAAATATACTTTTAATATAATAAACAAGTAAAAGTGAATGAAAGGAGTATTACCATAAAAATATCAGTAATTTCTTTGAAGATATTGCTTCTTTTATTTTTTGTGATTTACTGTTTGGACTGACTTTCGCAGAAAAACTAAAAGATGTGGCGAAATTTATATTAATGTAGTACTCCTTCCGTTTCAATTTATTTGAACTTGTTTGACTGGGTACGATATTTTAAAAAAAAATGAAGACTTTTGAAATTTGTGGTCATAAAAATCCAGAAAAAGACCTAGAGTATTTGTGTGATTATAAAAGCTTCTCATTAAGGATAGAATTGTAAGTTAAGCTAAATTATTACCAAATTTAAACAGCGATCATTTTTTTCGAAACGGACCAAGAAAAATAGGTTCACATCTATCTATTGATGACTAAAATATAAGGCACATACAAGTATTTTCAAAATGGAGTAATTGACACGAGGAAAAATCTGGGTCAAGTCAACTTTCAAATACAGAATTTTCTCCACCACTTCCTTAATTTATTATTTTCTCTTCCTTTATTTGCTCCATTGAACACATATTCTCTGAATCATAAATTATTTCCGGATAAAAAGCTATTTGAAATGTGTCATAGACTAACCCTATGTTTGGATCCTATTAACCGTCGTCTTATAATGTATCGTATTGTACCGTATCATTTTATAAATATAATGTTTATAGATTGTATTATTTGTTGTTGTTAAATAACATTTTGCTGTTTGGTTTGACTGTATCGTATTGTACGATAACTGATAAGTTTACTAAAATACCCTCAATTATTTTAAATATTTAATTTATCAAGAATTGTATATAAAAATTATTTAAGAAAACCCCTTATGACTAATTTATCACTAATTATTTCTTATATATAAATTAAGCAATTAAATTCATGTGAATTCTATCGAAATTAGTTGAACAAGTTAATAATATTAAAAACAATAATAAGTACACTATATTCATAATTAGATCATCATAATAAGAATTTAAAAAAAGTGTTAAGTAGATTCCATTCAGACAAAAGTAAAACAAAACCTTTACCTGAAGAATATGGAGAAGCGACAGAAGAACAAAACGAGTTTTTCACGTATGTAGGTTATTTATATAGGTTATTATACTTCACGTAGAATTCTATTATAGAATTATATGAGAAAGAGATTTTGCTATTACTTAAAATAAAAAGGTAATGGGTAAAATAGAATTATAAAGTAATAAGTTATGACATAATTAGAAAGAAAAATAGGAAACAATCCCACCACACCAAATTGATTATTTCAAAAAATGGGACTTTTCATTGTTCCGAAACAATGAATTAAAAAATACAATATAACTAATTTTAACTAAACAAGTAAAACAAATATTATTCTTGAAAAACAATACAATATGATACAATGGATAACAACCATCCAAACAAGATAAAAGTGAAGATAGGTATAGTCAATGAATATTTTTAACATAGTAATTGTTAAACCTTAAATTTAGTAAGAAGTAGTTTGGCGCTTTAAAATTTTATTTTAGCTAGATAATTAATAAGTCCAAAAATGTGGTACACTTTTCTTATCTTTTGCTTCAGGTATTTGATATCCGAAATTCACTCATGACCGAGTAAGGCAAATATGTGGCGAATATTTTTTATATGAGGTTTTTATTTTCAGGACTCGAACTCAAGACTTTTGTTTAATGTAAAAATATTAACCGCGAATCCTCTCAATAGTGTTGTAGACCTTTCCTTACGCTATAATAAACGACGAGAAAACCTGGGTCAATGGTCACCTATATTTTTCCTAATTTCCCTTTGCTTTGTTCCTTCAGTTTTCTTTATATTTTTAGTTTTCTTTTTTAAATGTTATTTATTGAAAATGATAGAAAGTATAGCATACCATAGGCACCGTCCCATATAGTAGAAAGAATGATAGCATTTGAATGTCAACATAAGGACACTGCCTGATCATATATCAAGTTTATGCTGAGTTTCACATAGTGAAAATTAGTGAATAAAAGTCAGAAATCATATCCTCCCAACAATCCCAGACTGAAATTTGAGAAAAGAGTTTTGTGAATTCATAAAACATACATTCAACAGAACAAAAGTCGATATGTCCGAGTGGTTAAGGAGACAGACTTGAAATCTGTTGGGCTTCGCCCGCGCAGGTTCGAACCCTGCTGTCGACGTTGTTATTTTGTGTTATTAAGTATTTTTTGCTATTTCTGAAATTTGCACATTGCAGCAATAAAATAATTGTGTTTTACTCTGCAGTTCATACAGTGAGAAACTCTGTAAACAATTATTTATTTATTAATTGACGTAATATTCATGTGCAACGGCACGTACACTAAAACTAGTAAATAGAAAAGAATCATCCTTTGAAAAGATCATGGAAGAAAGATCAATTCTAATTGTGACTTGTGAGGCATTACTGTTTGGAAATTTATTCATGAGTTAGTTGGGAGAAACTATTAATAAAAGATTTAGCAAGTAAAGATAATTTTTGATAAAATTCTTTTAGTGTATGCAATTGTTGTACCTCGTCAATAATAAATTTGAGACTATTAAGCTTGAGTTAAGTAGGGTTAGTCAATCTCTATTGTTCGGTGATAAAATTAAACATCACCTTTAAGATACAATATCATCAAAAAAGAAATATCAATAGAAAGTTAAACTTTTATTTATTTCCGAGTCGTATCATAGTTGGTACTTGGTAAATGTGGATTTTGCGGTGTTTTTCCATGTAAAATATTGGATGCTCATATAAGGGTACGATTAAAATACCCAAATACTGTTATAAAATAGCGATTGTGAAGTAAATAAACTAAAGAAAAATATAGAGAGAGTGAGTGATATATTATTCAACTTTCAATCTGATGTACATAATAAAATGAAATCTCCTCTATTTATTGAAGAAAGGAAGTTGTTGTGCTGCTACTGCAAGCTGTTTGTAAGCGGCTACGCAAGCTGTTGTGTAAGCTGCTTGTAAGTTGATTGTAAGCTGATTGTAAGCTGCTACTGCACCAGATATAGATAATCTTCTATATGGGATATTTATCCATAACGGAGTACCGAAATGATAAGCTTCTTCTGGAGGCTTATTTCCACTAGAGTATTAAACAGATAAACATATTTACGGCGGATTCCCATATAGATAAGCTTCTTCAGGAAGCTTATTTATAACGAAGTACTAAATGAACATATATATATATATATAATATATATATATATATATATATATATATATATATATATATAAAGCACTCCCACTTGGATGTTCATTAAAACATAATGTGGCTCATTAAAACCTTACTAGGAAAAACCCTGTGGGAAAATAAATCCTAGTGAAGGAAAAAGAGTACACATATTTTGTAATACGCATTGCTAGGTGCCTCATTAAAAACCTTAGTAAGGAAAAAAGAGTGCGTCGCGTATTTTACTCCTCCTCATGAAAACCTTGTTTCAAATATTTGAGTCTCTGCATTACAATCTTGTATACCATCTTCCCGAGTTTAGACCAAGCGGGCCCGGGGTCGGGTTTTCACTTTTTTTGAGAAAACTTAGGAAAAATTGTAATTTTCAATAAAGTTGGTTCATTTAGCCTTAATTAATGATATTGAGTTAATTATGATTAGATTCGAGCAAGTTAGAGCAAGATTCTAAAGGAAAAGTTGTAATTGAGCAGTGAGTGACCTGCGAAATTGAGGTAAGTGTTTGGTCTAACTTTGACTTGAGGGAATAGGAATCCCCACTTGTTTGCTATGTGAAATGCATGGGCGTGGTGTATAGGTGAGGTGACGAGCATCTATGCACCACCCAATTTGCATGTTAAGCATGATCCCTTTCCCGTTCACAACTTAATTGATTCTTGTCTTAATTGTTCTCTGTCCATTATTATTTCTATGACTACTTGGTCTTGTTATTTTATTGTTAGATACTGTTGTGGTTATTTTGGAAAGAGTATTGGTTGTTTTAGGTGGATTCCTTGTGGTACAAAATGGTTGAGCAGTTTGGCATTGTTTTTACGAATTATATATATATATATATATATATATATATATATATATATGTTCCTGTTGGTACCATTTTTGATAATATTGAGGGAGTGATGAGGAATGCAGTTTAACTATCTTATGATTGTTGAGGTTTACGTGGATGTTTGGTTTCAATTGATTGTTGCCAATGATTGTGAAAAGTATATTAAAAGTGTTGGTTGTTCTTTTGATTTTATCATGGTACATAGAGATTGAGCTGGGTTGAAAGCGTTACGGTGTTTACATATATTCTGGTTGGTTTAATGATATTGGTTGAAGCTTACGAGCTACACTGTTTCTGTTTGAAATTTGTTGAACTAAAGTGTTGTGAAAGGCTTGGCCTGAACAGTTAATGTTTTTGATGAATAAATAAAATTGGTGTGATAAGGGGGCTGTGACAAGGGTGGATAATGATTGTGATACTGTGAATAGGTGGGATCGGATTGCACCCCGCACCAAGACAATGATAAGAGAGAATATGCATGTGTTTACTGTTTATAAAATAAAGAATGGAACACTCATTGTTTTATTATCATTATTTCATATTCTGCTTTTACTGTTATTTAAAGTGAAACTTGTTCTGTTTACAATTTTCGAGACATAAAATATTGTGAAAGGCTTTGACTTGAAAGGCGGTGATAAAGGGGTTGTGATAAGGGTGGATAATTGATTGTGATACGGGTTAATAAATTGATCGTGATACGGTTGAATAAATTGATATGATATGTCTGGTGGGATCGGGTTGCACGCCGCAACAAGGAGCAATAACGGAGGACAATTATATTTTTAATGATTTTCAAAGAAAAATAAAGATTTGAAATCTACCATTTTATATTACTATTTTTCGTATTTTTACACTACTTTTATTTAAAGTTAAAGTTTGGAAACTTGAAAATTATATGAGAGTTTGTATAGCTGAGGCCTGAAAAAGGCGGCTGGGTTATTTCATTGTTGTTGTAGTACTTAATTATTTTTTTGAATTTGCTTCTTGCTTTATAATTATTGTCTCAGTTATATTTTTCTTGTTCGTGTAGAATTGTTTTATTGCGTTATTACATATATTATTGTCACAGGTTATATGTTGTTAATGCCTCGCCGTAGCCTCGCCACTACTTCATCGAGGTTAGGCTCGACACTTACTCAGTACATGGGGTCGGTTGTACTGATACTACACTCTGCACTCTTTTGTGCAGATCCAGGTATCGACCAGCAATAGAGATATTTAGAGCGGCTATTCGTTTATTCGGAGACACGAGGTATATCTGCCGGCGTTCGCAGATCCCGAGAGTCTTCTCCTATTTTTATAAAACTGATTTATTATATTCAGAACAGTTACACTATTTCTCTTAGTCCATTAGTTGTAGTATTCTTTAGTAGTTCGTGAATTGTGACACCAGACCCTGGGGTAGTTCTAGAGTTACTTATATAATTAGTTCGTGGCTCGATTTATTTAAGTGTTTATTATTTTTATGTTTGAAATTATTCATTGAAAGTTAGTAGCTTAAGTTTATTTTATAATTGTTTATTATGTTTCAATGGATAATCAAAGGTAAATAGCTAATCGAACTCTAACATTGGCTTGCCTAGCAAGTGTGGTGTTAGGCGCCATCACGATCTCAAAGGTTGAGAATTTGGGTCGTGACAAGAAGTAACAACAATAGATTGCTTTGTGGAGCTCCATGATATGATAGTACCTCCACATGTAAACACGTACCCGGTTTGAGATCGAGCTTTATGGGGATCAGATAAATAATATGCATATGCATAACCAATACGATCTGCACCACCTTTGTTAGCACTAACAAGATGCATAAGTGCACCAATTGCACTAAATAGAGTATTTCAGGAATAAGGAGTTCCTCGTCCTTTTCTGGAGGTCGGAACAAATCTTTATTCACTTCAAATGATTGAATAACCATTAGTGTACTCAATGTGTGCGCTTTGTCCATGTAAAAGCGTTATAAGACCCTTTTTGTATTGTATATTGATGGATAAAGATCTCATCTGCTAAATGTTTAATTTGCAGACCAAGATAAAGTTATGTCTTTCCAAGATATTTCATCTCAAATTCTTTCTTAAGATATTCAATTCCCTTTTGGAGCTCTTCTGGAGTTCCAACAAGATTTATGTCATCAACATAAACAACAAGGATAAAAAATTCTGATGGCATCTTCATTATAAAAATACATGGAAAATAACATCACTTACATAACCTTCTTTCACCAAATATTCGCCGAGGCTATCACATGCGCCCAGATTACTTTAAACGGTACAATGACCTGTGTAATCTGATCGAGTACTTTTCTCGAGACTTTGAACTATATGCTTCATGCATTTTAAATTTGTCAGAGATATTCATATAGAATTAATCAAATGAGTCATACAGGTTATGAATTACATTTAAATGGCATGACATCTTCAGGTGTCTAGACTACAAGTCTGATTCTCACAATCCTTTACAATATTGTGCACTATATTGTATCAAATATATCGTCGAAGATCATTTTGTATCGGTCCTAAGCGACATAACTTGTTGAGATCTCATCGCTTTCTTTATTTTCAGGTACTTGAACTTCTTCTGGAGTTTGATGAAATGTTATGTCGTGGGCTCTTCTAGAGCTTATTTCAACCTTATTATGATCATTTTGATCATTTGCTCCTATCATCGGATTTTTAACTTTGGAACCGATCGGTCTACTACGCTTCATGCGTACAGTAAACTCAATCCTTCAGGGACTTTAATTTTAATAGGAGCATTTGCAGCTGAAATATGATATTTAATTGTGGATCAACAAGTGCTTCTGGCATTTGACTTGAATTATCTTCTGAGTGACGATCATATTAATGATAATTCGATTCATATAACATATTTTTCAGCTGTTTATTCCATCCCCCAAATATTATAAAAACTAGTATATATCCCTAATATTCTTTGGGAAACATATATTTTTGCATTGTGGTAGAAAAATTAATTATTTATCACACATCAAAAGATAGTAAAGATATTGGGTTCTGATCCTAAACCAATTGTGAGGGGAGGACTTATCGTATATTATTGGTCTGATGCATACAAGTGTTGCTATATGCAATTTAAAAAATGTTAGACCAACACATGAAGCTTTGTTCTCATAAGCAATAGTGTAGCCATTAATATGAGGTATTCAATGCTAAACTAGCTTGGATATAAAACAACATTTTCAAGATTAACTATCTTGATCCCATAATCTAGAAATTATTCTCTTAATTGAGAAAGGTAATTTAAAATGTCAAACTGCAGGTTGACAATAAACACACATGTAACTATCTCATATATGCATCTATAAGTGGTTCACATGATAGGTGAATGACCCATATTCATCGTTTAGATATTTCAGATTAGGGTCTTTGTCCCAACTTTACCTTGTATAATCAATTTATTATGAGAACAAAACAACATAAGAGAATTCTTGAAGAATCTTCTAGTTCTTCAGTATATGCTTATATGAATTCTCAAATAGCTCACTTAAAAATGGCAAATGAAAACTTCTAGTTTATCATGGAATGTGCTATCTATTAGTAAACTTCTGGTTTACTATTATATAAACTTTTGCATTAGTAAACTTCTGATTTACTGTGACTACTTTTTCTCGGTAAAACTTCTGGTTTACTCATAATAACTTACAATAAATAAACATAACCGAAATTCTATACATTAGCCTTGTAATACTATTAGTTTTAGAACATAATACTACATACTCTTTTTTGGAATCCTATTAATATAAACTTTCGGGTATAGACATATAATATGTTAGCATGTAAACATAAAACATCTATGAACACGTTAGGTTTCGTATTAATATAATTACATTAGATATCTAAACATATTTTTAGCCATGTAATACTAATTGCTTTTAGGATATATTTCTTAAAAATTCCTATTACTAATTTAATTTGAAAACGTATTATATTGTTCTATTACTAATTTAATTTGGGTATGTATTATATTATCCAAATTTATTTAGAAAAGGTGAGCCTATATTATTATAAAAGTACCAATACAATATGATAGACCAAAATTGTTCTAAAATATTAAATAGATTAACTCATAGGACATTACCGTATAAACTTATTTTTGGACTGTAATACATTTTATGTTATTTTTAATATTTAAGATATTAAAATTAATATAATTTTGTCTATTAATATTTTATTAAAATTATGTAGAAAGGTTTAATAGAATCAATTTCATAAGAATTCTCCGTATTGGCAATACATTACCACTCCATAATGTTCAATATCAAAAAAAAAAAAATTAATGTTAAATGGACTGCATGAAGCGTTGAAATTGAGAAAAATAAATATTCCCACGATTTTTTTTATATCATCTTGAACTGCTTTTTCTGTTCAAATAATATTATTTTATTATTAATTTTTCGTGTAATATTAAAAAATATACTAAATTATTAAAAATAACTAAGAAAATATTTAAGAATATAAATGTATCAGGAAGAGAAAGAAAAATGATCGGTAAGAGTCAATACCACTATTGATTCTGCAAACATAAAGATCTAAAAGTGGAACGTCATATCGATCTTTCTACTCTTTGAAAATAAAATTTACAGTATATAAAATTATAACTACGATTAAATATTCTAAAAAAAGAAGATGATGAAATGATATTAAGAATCTGAATCAACCTAAGATCAATTATTCTTTTTTTTATGACAAAATAATGAAACTTTCCAATTAATTATTTAGCAAGGAATCCAATTTAAGTATAAGTTTTTTGAATTTATCATATGAGCAAAATTAGTTTTCAAGTTAAAAAAGAATTAGGGTACATAAATTTATTTCATAAAAAGAGAGTTAGAGGTTAAAAAAATTAGAACACAAAGTAAAAAAGATCAGTGTAGTATTAAGAATTAAAATGCCATACAAATATGGGGGGAAGCACAATCAAAGTTAAATCCTTAATAAGAACAAGCTTTCAAGACTATATTATAAATAGTCAACCCTTGTATAGCGGGATTATCCTTTGTAGATGCATCTGGCGGAATCAAAAAGTATGATACTGTTTGCAAGAATAACAAATAGTGTACCAACAACGATTTTATTACGAGATCATACAACTCATTTTAGATTTGATACACCTTTTCAAACACTAAAATAACCATTATAAAAATATCATACCAGAGCAATTGTGTTAAATTTATAAGAAAATCAAAATTGATAATATGGGATGATGCGCTTATGGCTGAGCGTCATATGCTTGAAACAATTGACTTGAGTTTCAAAGATACGTTGGATATCAATGAACCGTTTGACGGAAAAATAATGATTTGGAAGGTGATTTCTGTCAAGTACTATCTGTAGAGCTGATACTTAAAAGCTCGCTTGTCAAAAAAAATAATAATTATGACCTCAAATGGAAAAGATTCAACTGACAAGAAATATAAAAATAAGAAAAGATCCAGCATTAAGTGACTTCCTGCTTCGTGTCGGAATGAAAAGAACATCCAATAAAAATAATTTGGTTCTTTCAAAATATTTGGTTATCAACCTCAACATTAATACTAGTGCATTTAATAAAGAAAATATTTTCAACATTAGATTAAAATGCAATTTGTGCAAATATGATAAAAATTAAAGAGCTATCTTAGCTAGCAGAAATGAATATTTCAATCAACTACATAAAAGATTAATTGCTAAATTCTATGGTAAAAATAAAATATTTTTCAGCTTTTTGACTCAACAAAAGATGATACCAATAATTACTACCAAGAAAATACTTCAATATTTTATACCAAATGGTAGATGTTGTCAAGTTCATTATTTTTTACGAATGTTAGTGTCACCATATATATAATAGCCTAAGTTAAAAAATGATCTTCCATTGCATATAGATTGATTTTGAAGAAAAATATGTCCGTCATGCTACTGAAAAACTTAGATCCGCCGACTAGCTTATGTAATAGTACACAGATGGTTGACAATAACGTTATATATACATGCATGAATTATAATACTGGTCAATGTACTTTTAAGTATGTGCTTATCCCCAAATTTAATTTTCGACTTCTAAAACTAAAGAATATTCTTTTAAATTTATGTAAAAATAATTTCAGTACATTTACATTTATAATAAATAAAACACACGGATATATTTATCTCTCGATTACTTACTATCTTTATCTCTCGACTTTCACCCCTCATGTCACCGAACCATATGACCCTTACAAACTAATTTCTTTTCATACAAATTTAATATTCTGAGTATCTGGGCGTAAGAAAAGTCGACAACGAATAGACACGTGGTAAAACATTGACCATGTAAGCGATTTCATTTCCTTAGCACATAATTAATCCAAAGCTACGCTGTCCAAGATGTGATATGAGGTGGGACCCAAAGAGCACCACAACCAATTCAAATTCCTCTCCGGTACTTCGTTTCAGGCGCATTTCACGTGGCCCCATGACTCCACGTCAACAAATCAGAATCTCCCTCCAACTCTATATCTCCACGTCAATAAAAAATATCCTGTACAAACCAAAGGAAACATCTCTTCCCGAGCCACAAGAAAAAAGCTTTTGTTCCCTTACATACCTACCACCTGTCACTCCTTCTCACCGTTCACTTCTCCCCCTTACGCTGTCGTTTTATATACATACACACCTCCCGCATCCCTAGGTCTTCCTCGTTTACATTTATACCCCTCACCGTAGTTTCTAAGGAAGAATTTTGTGTTTATGCGATTTATTATTGTTTAAAGTAAAGGTGGTTTCAGTTTCCAGCTGCAATTGGCTTCCCTAAATTCTCTATCTTATTAATTTCTTTCTCTAAGAGAATATAGAAAAGGATGAAAAACTGTGAGCTTTGTAAGGGATTGGCTAGGATGTACTGTGAATCGGACAACGCGAGTTTGTGTTGGGACTGTGATGCCAAGGTTCACTCGGCTAATTTTCTGGCGGCGAGACATTCTAGGTCTTTGCTCTGCCACGTGTGTCAATCGCCGACGGCTTGGTCGGCGGACGGGCCAAAGCTTGGACCGACGGTCTCCGTATGTGAGAGGTGCGTAGATGGATACTACCACAGGGACGAGGTAGAGGAGAGTGAAAGCGTGAACGACGAAGGAAGTGCCACGGAGGATGAAGAGGATGAAGATGACGAGGATATTGATGATGAAGAGGAAATTGATCAAGTTGTGCCATGGTCATCTACGCCACCTCCACCGCCTGCTAGTTCATCCAGCAGCGAAGATTCATCTAAAGGCCGTCGAAATGTTTCTTTGAAGCGAATGCGTGAAAATGATGCGGATCTTCATTCAGATGTATGAGATTTTTCTAGCTTTTGTTATTTCAATTTTTTATATTCATTTTTCGTGAGGTTGAATGCTGAAAGACATAGTGTTTATGGTTATAGGACGATAGCGGAAGCTCATTGTGTCACCTGAATATCCACACAACGCCGTCGGCGGCGGTACAGGGCGGTGACGAGGTAGCGGCTGTTGTTGTATCAACGAAAATGAGAACGCCGGCTAAGATACAGAGAACGGAAGGGAGCCGAACAGATCGGCTGACGGCGCCTGGATGCACGGCGATAATGGAGTATATCAGGAGAAAAAATCGGCAGAGGATAAGCTCCAGTACGGCGATCGCCGAGCTGTGTAGACTCAGTGATGACTCAAGGACCATTGATCTGGAAAGCTCAGAGACGTCGTAACCGTCGGATTGACCATTCCTTTCAGTTACATCACGTCATTTCTCCTTTATTTATTACTTACCCTTTACCCAAAAATCTTGTAGTCGGTGGATTTCAGACGATATAGTTATAGGATAAGAGTGGATTTGTTCTAAGTACTACTAATCTTTTTAGAGTTAGGACCATTTGCTAGTATATGCTATTTTTATTTACTGCATGTAATTTATTTAGGATAATTACTACTAATATTAAGAAGAGGAATGTTTTTATTCACATTTCTAACGTATCTTGACACAATGCATTACTTCTTTTTCCTTTCTCTGAGTTATTGTTTAGTTGACTATCGAAATAATCGTGCACATATACTGCCATTTAGTCCCAGCGTTCTCTCCAATACTACAACTAATTCAAGATTTTAAATCAATTAGTACTATAAGTTAGCATAAATCTTTACTCGTTTGCAATTTATATAAGCGTTTCATTTATGATTTTTACACTTATCACATTAATATTATTTGTCCTTTTAGATTTTTGTTATCGTGTTAATTATTATTGTATGATTTTATTGTTACCCTTCACGCTCCATGTGAGATTATACTTGGTTTGTTGTTATTATCATGATATAACCACCGGAATGTAATGATTTCTAGGGAACCTTTAGGTGTGGTGATAAGATAGGATTAAATTTATAGCATATTTGGTGGATTAAATTTATACTAATATAGAATATCATATATTATCTCCCCTTTTTCATCAAACTTGGGATTATATTATTCCACCTCTCTAATGAGATAAATTATTTGAGAGATAATAATCTCAAAATTATAATATTGAAATAATTTAATCCGCGTACCAAATCACTCCTTAGCCTCACATGAAACCCATGGTGAGTGGTTTGTTAGGGATGGTTGCACCACTCGTTTTTAGCACCTCTAATATAGAAATGGTAGAGAAAGCTTGCATATTACAACAATTTGAGGTCATTTTAAGTGTGGGAATCTCCACCTCTCCCCTCCATAAGAAATTGTAGGGAGTGGTTCAAATTCAACAAGAAAGACGAATGGCTGCAAACTTTAGCAATTAGTAAACAGAATATATAATTCAAAATTGTCTGCGTTTGCCAAACACCACTCATTCTTTTCTTTTCTTGCTTTTTTATAAATCACACACAATGATGACTCGTTTTCATGAGATTAGTGAACCTAATTTGTTCTTCCTTTATATTATATTCGAGGCATCTGTTCAGCAGATATTTTCAGATTAATTTATTATAATTTGTAAATATCTTGAGGTTGATAAGACTTTGATAGTGGCCATAATTTGAGGATTAGTGTCCCACCTCTTTTTAATTATTATTATTAAGCAAACTATATTTGAGGCCGGCAATCACATCAACTTGGACAAAGCTTTTCATGTAGGCATCAATATGAAGAAAACTTCTCAGAAAGATTAGAAAAAATCCCACGGTTTTCATATATCGACCAATTTATGCTATTTTTTCCTACTTTATACTAATGAAATCTCTCTACAGTAATCTCGTTTGTTCCAAATATTTTTGAATGTTATAGCGAATTACTGTTATAGAAAACATATATTATAACATAACATAACATAAAAATTAGTTCCGGAAAAATTTGACTTTTATAATAAAGTGTTACTTACTAATATATGAATACTATTATAAAGAGGTATAAATGTACTGCTACTTTCATTCTCTATCTGTAAATCTTTTGAGTTTAGCTTCTGTATACTCATAATGTGAAAATGTTAATACATTTATATTATCATATCATTCACGGGTAACGAGTTTGTAACTTAAAACCAACGCACATTATCTTTTACGACAAATTAAGATATATGATGATCTGTTGTATAGTTTTCTCGTGAATTACCGGTCATCTCGTATTATTGGATCAAAGCAATAGAAATAAGAAAGGAAACCTATGTGAAAGAGATGTATAGAATTTACGGTCAAAGCTTATATTCAGAAGAAATCAGTTTACTAATAATCAAGTTTATCTTACTTTCTCAACAACCTATTTGAAAAAATAATAAAAATAATAGACCAAAAGAAATAAGGAATGAAACGAAAGTCAATCCCTCAAATTAAGGTAGAAAACTTTAGTAAAACAAAAAATTGTAAAGTATATTTCAGTAGTACTTGGAACTTTTCCTTACAAGTGAAATTTTTTAACCTTATATAGGAGTGTACAATCATAACATTTTTCCCTATTTAAGACGAATTCATTATGAGCATTAATTGTATTGATTGCTCGTTATCATTAAGAACCATAACTAGTACATTCGTAGCTATATATGCCTTACAACGATTCAGATTCCCTTTCTTTATTTATTTCTGGTTCATATATCCTTCCATCTTTTTGACCTTGATTCATTCCATTCGCGCCTCTTCTTTGACAGCTGTTTAGGCTCGATCTTATGTTCTGTATTATCTCGTGGGTATTTCCTCCGTATCTTCCTTGTATCTTTAATTTCACTGTCACTACGCCATTGCACCACGTGTCATGCTTTGTCAGCTTACTAACATTCCACGTGTGACATCTTTTTTCCACCAATACAGATAGTCCCCACTTTCTGAATATTCTTCAATTGAATGATAGGGAAGTGGTAAGCTTTTATGGTAGGAATTCTTTGTAACCGTTTTTCGAGCATCATTGCGTCTCCTTCAGAACCGATGTGACGTATGTCACGTCTATTTAATGCCCATGCTACGTGCCTTCTTTCGATTGGTTCTGCAGTTTTTCGGTGCTGTTTAGGATTTTACTGCAGCTGCGTCAGTCAAGAAGTGACAATTTTATTATGACGCTTCATAATGACCTATTTTTAATGAAGGCAGTGTCTTCCTATAAATACTTCACTCTTTTTCGATTTCTTGAAATTTTCCTTCTTCAGTATCCACTATAGTACTCTTTCTTTGTATTTCCGCATCCATTTTTTTACTAACTCTTTGGACAATCATGTCTTCTTCTACACCAAACCCTCGTAAAGTTTTGATTGTTGATAAACTTACTCTTTTTACTGTCCCTACTAGAAGCAGGAGAGGTGGTAGACTTCGTAGTCTTGGCTTGTTATCCAATTGTGGTTCCTCTTCCCAGGGCAGTGTTGCCAAGCCTTCTTCTTCTAAACCTAGGGCTCCTTTAACCACTAGATGTTCTTCTAGGAATAGAGACTTAAATGAACCAGCGCGCGAACCCATAGTTGCAGAGATTGTTCCCTAGGAATTTTCTTTTATAACTGATCGCGAAACCATAAAAAATCAAGTTCCATCTATGGCCTCCCTTAATCCTGCTGACCTATTTCCAACTTTAATCACTACTCGCCTTATCTCCCCGGTTCGAACAGAATGTTATTGGAAACCATATTTCCCAGTTTTAGTCCCTGGTGTCAACTAGAGAATTACTTCATACCAAGCTGGTTATTCCTTTGTTTACACCTACCCTTTTACTTTAGGGTTCAAACCACCCATCGACCCAGTGATCATTAAATTTTGTCATTATTTCAACGTGTGCCTTGGACAAATTGGCCCCATTGTATGGAGGGTTGTTGCGTGCCTTCATTATTTATCAGATCTTATTTATATGTCTTTCGACACTTGCTTCCTCTCTACTCTCCTAAATTATTTCGTGAAGGAGTTTTTTCTCTATTTGCTAGAAGTAAGAGAGTACTGGTTAGCCCCGAAGATGATAGGGACCGTGGATGGTATGCTCATTTTGTTATTGTTCCCACTAATGCACTAGTAGGTGAAGAAAACATGTCTTTTTCGGATAAATGAAATTTTGCACGTAAGCTATCTCCTTTTCTATCATTAATCTTTTTAAAAGAAAAAATCCCACGTGATCACATGCTTACTTTTTCAGCAACTATGGAAGTTTTTGACGAAATTCCCAACTTGCGCGCTTGGGTAGATAAAATGCTAACTGCTGCACCTATGGAGGAAAGATCTTGAAAATACCTTTCACAAAGATTTGGCTGGAAAGTGAAGACACACGATACTTTTTCCATTTATTATATTTCCTCTTCTCTTCCTTGTTGGTTCAAGAGTTCCTTATTCTTCCCTTTTTTCTTTGCTAGGTTTTCCTATTCGTAGAATTAGTCTCGCGTATGTTCCACCTACTAGGATTTCCGTGACTCTCTCCAGGAAAAGATTTTAAGTTCTTCTTCTTCAAAAAGGAAAACTGATTGAGCTCGTGGATCTGATGGTGAAGAAGAAACACAAGAGGGTTATTTGGTGCTAAGGCCACGTGTCAGGAGACGTATGGTTTCTGATGATGAAACTATTCCTTCTCAAGACCCTTTTCCAAGTTCATTCCCTTTTAGACTTACGGATGAGCCAAAGAGTGCCCCGTTAGTGATTTCTGATAAAGATGCTAATGATCCTCCCCAAGATTTCGTTGATAGATTGTTTGCTCGTGGCTTTGAATGTGATGAAGCTTTTGGGGCCTGTTTCTAAAGATTTTCCCCTTGCCTCCCTTCCAATATTAGTTCCTATTAATCCACGTGTGTCCTTACCTAACGCTACTCCTGATGCTACTCCCCTGGCTACTTCTACTCCGTCTGCTATTCCCGTGACTACTTCCCATGCAGAAGCCGAACCTTTCAGTAGTAGGAGGGCAATGAAAAGAGTTTTGTTGAGGTTCCTGAAGGTGGAAACTTATTAAGAAAATCTTATCAAGCCAACATCTGATTAAAACCTCTACTAGGTCCCGCAGAAAAGTCGAAGTTAGAAAGTCATAGCTCCTTGACCGTGATGAATTTTATTGTTCATTCTTCCTTGAAGGTGCAAGCTTAATTGTATATCCTTTATCTTCTTTTGCTTACACCTAACTCTTTCTCATTTTTTGCAGGTCACCTTGATTGGCACGGAGCTTAATAAAAGAGTTGTTCAGGCGGACCAACAAGTTATAGATTACCGCACCAAGGCTGATAACTGGAAAGGATAATTCGAAGGTCATCAATTAGAAAAATAGGTTCTAGCAGAGGAGAAGAATGCTTTGGAACAATAGATGAGAATGATTGCTGCTGAGTTGGCGATTGGAAAAGCTTTTTCTAGTCAGATTGGAAAGGATAAGAATATTCTTGAATCTTCCTTTGTTGAACAACTTTCTAAGGCAACTGAAGAAATATGGAGTTTGAAGGAACTCCTTAGTCAAAAGAAGGTTTATGAGGGAGAGGTGGTTCAAACACTTACTCAAGCTCAGGAAGATCTCTACGCCTCTACTGATAAGATTCAGTTCTTGGAAAGTTCTCTTGCTCCTTTGAAGATAGATTATGATGCCTCTGAAGTAGAGAAAGAAGAGCTGAGAGGCGAGATTGACTAGTGGGAGAAGGATCATGAGATTCTCGATGACAAGAAAACGTTGGATGTAAGCAGGGCTTTCCTTAACACTATCCTCGAGACTCTAAATGAATCCAACCAGGAGGGTTTTGACCTTAATGCTGAAATTCTCAAAGATAAAGGAGCAATTGAGAAAATTCATCAACGTCAAAGCTTTTCCTCACCTGAAGTCGAAGGTCCCAAAGGTGATGAAAATGGACTTGTTCCTGGTGAGGCTGATGTTCAAGCCTCTTCTTCTCAATTTAATCCTTCTTCTCCCGTTGATGATGCTCCCATGGATGATGCTCCTTAGTTTTTTCCTGCTTTTTTGTTAACTTTTAATTTTATTGTTTTGCTCTTAACTTAACAACTTTTTGGAAGGTTGTTTTTTGGGATGGTTTTGGGAAGGTTGTTTTTTGGTTACCCCTGTCTTCTTTGGGGTTTAATGATAAACTAATGCCTTTGTTTTCTTAGGGTTTAATATATGTTTTGGCTTCTTTTACCGTTTATTCTGCTCTTTGATATTTGAGATTTTTCCTTCAATTTAAAAATGCCTTAACAGTCCGTGACTTTAATAAACACGGATTTTTATAAAAGAGGACCCTTTTATGTTAACGACACTGATGAAGATGACGTCTCATCTTCATATTGGTGTGAATATATAAAAGACGAAGTAGACATGAAAAAGAAATAATTTGAGGAAGTTTTATGCTTTGAACTTTCAAATATATTTCATACATCAAATGAATTTCGTAAATCATTTCATTTACTCATACAACACTTTCATAACTGCTTTCTTTGTAATAGATTTTTGAAATACAAAATCGGGTCTATTATACCATGACTAATTTTTGGCCTTAACCTAAAACTCGTAGGAACATGGAACGTATCTTGTGTCCTTTTCGCAAGTTTACACCTTTCCAAGTTTTCTTCAAGGTTTTTGATTCAGGTTTTTTGCTTCTCTCTATATGCATAGTCCCCTAGTGTTAGAGCTTTGAAGTATGAAATCTCGAACACTGGATTACTCCTTGCTTTTGGTCCATTTCCTGAAAAGGAAAATACAAATGGGACTCAGAGATATACATTTAGATGATGACTGTATAACCATTTTTCCATCAGAAAGGTTGTAACCTAGACAGGGAATAATCTAGTATTTCGTGTGTCTTTCGGGTCTAATATCATCATTTGGTACGGGCTAATATTTTGCCTATCATCTAAAATTGTTAGTAAAATTCAGCAGAACAAAATAAAATCGTAACCGAGTGATACCTGCCCATGGGTACTTTCTTCATCTAAAAGTAGTATTTCTTCAGATGAACAGAATTCCAATTTGATGGAAGTATCTCGCCATCTATGATTTTCAACTCATATGCTCCTTTTCCAGCAATGCCTCGAATCCTATAAGGTCCTTTCCAATTCAGACTTAATTTTCCCACGTTGGCTGCTTTTGTCGATTGAAACACCTTTTTGAGGACGAATTCCCCAATCTTGAAGTATCGCTCAATCATTTGTTTTTGAGTCGCATCCTCATCAGCGCCGCTTCTCTCCTTTTTTCCAGTAAATACAAATTCATTCGCATTTATTATTTATTTAACCCCTCAGTAGCATGTGTATACTTCGTACTTGGTTCACTTATTTCTACTGGGATTAAGTCTTCAACGCCATAGACAAGTGAAATTGGGGTCTCTTTGTGCTTGTTTTTGTTGTCGCTCAATAAACGCACAATACCCCCGGTAAAAATTCTGTCCATTTGCCTTTTAATTATTCTAATCTCTTCTTTAAGTTATTAATAATAACTTTGTTTGTTGACTCATCTTGCCCATTGGATACAAGATGGTAAGGTGTCGACGTAATCCGTTTAATCTGCCAACTTTGAAAGAATTCTGTGATTTTTATGCCTATGAACTGTGGGCCATTCCCACACACAATTTCTTTTGGATCTCCGAACCGGCAAATAATGTTTCACCAAATAAAGTGCGTGACTTCCTTTTCTCGCACCTATTTAAAAGCTCCTACTTTGATCCATTTTGAAAAATAATCTGTCAAAACTAATATAAATCGTACCTTTCCTTTAGCTTGAGGTAGGGTACCTATGTTATCCATGTCCCATTTCATGAAAGGCCACGGCAAAATAACTAAATGTAACAGCTCTGCTGGGTGATTCATGTTGTTGCCATGTCGTTGGTACTTATCGCACTTGGCTACAAAGATGTCCGCCTCTTCTTCCATTATTGGCCAATAATATCCTGCTCTTATTAGTATTTTTACCAACGATCTTCCTTCACCGTGATTGCCAAAATTCCCCTCATGTACTTATCTCATCATATATTCCGTTTGTGAAGGTTTGAGACATCGTGCTAAAGGTCATCCGAACATCTTTCGGTACAGGTTTCCGAAAATCAAACAATACCAGCAGCTTTATGGCGAAGTAACTGAGACTTTTGGTAAAATTCTGTACTGCAAAGAGTTAACAAATTCGTTCCTCCAATCCCAAGTCAAATTGTTAAAATTTACCTCATTTTTGTCTTGGTCGAGATCCGTATGAAATAAATGTATTACTATAGCATTTTCTGTATTTTTATATCTGCAAAAGTCGCGAGATTCGCTAACGCATCTGCTTCTACATTTTCCGCCCTTGGTATTTGCACGAACTTCCACGATTGAAATTGTCTGATTAAATCTCGTGCCTTTTCCAAGTATTATTGCATTCGTGCCTCTCTTGCTATGTAAGTCTCCTGCATCTGGTTAACCACTAGCTGTGAATCACTTTTGTACAATATTTTCTATACCAAGTTCTCGTGCTAGTTCCAAAAAATCAATCACAACTTTGTACTCCGCTTCATTGTTAGTGATGAGATAACATTTTATTGCTTGTCTTATGATTTTTCCTGAAGGCGGAATTAGTACAATACCTAAACTCACTCATTTAACATTAGAGGAATCATTGGTAAATAAAATCTAAGTCCTAGATTAGATCCGGTAAATACCTGTAGTTCATTTTCTGCTTCATGAACTTGATTCGTGTCCAAATCTGCCACAAAGTATGCTAAAACTTGCGATTTTATTGCAGTTGTAGGCTGATATATGATATCATATTCACTGAGTTCTATTGCCCATATAGCTAACCTACCAGATAGTTCTTGTTTATGCAATATATTCCTTAGAGGAAAAATAGTTATTACAGAGATAGGATGACATTGAAAATAAGGTCTCAATTATCTAGATGCCATAATTAATACTAAAGCAAGTTTTTCTAAGTGAGAATATCGTGTTTCAGTATCCAACAAAGATTTTCTAAAATAATAAATTTGAGATTGTTTACCTCTATCTTCTCGTACCAACACCGCGCTTACCGCCACTTCTGATATTGAAAGATAAATGAGTAGCCTTTCTCCATGATCTTTCGATTTGGCTAGCAGGGGCGGATTTGACAAATATTGTTGGCATTTGTGAGTCCACTCAAATTGGTTTTGCTTTTTCAAAACTGAAAATAATTTGAAATTTTTTCCTCAAGATTTTGAAATAAATCTCCCCAAGGCTTCTATCCTTCCTGTTAACCTCTCCACCTCTTTTGATTTGTGCAGGATTCACTTCAATTCCCCTGTTAGAAACAAAAAAAACCTAAAAACTTACCTGAATCCACGCCAAAAGCGCACTTTTCTAGATTTAGCTTCATATTATATTTGCGAAGAATTTCGAAAGTGCTTGGCAGGTGTTGAAAATGATCCCCTGCTTTTGTTGACTTGACTAAAATATCGTCAATATAGACTTCTGTAGTCTTTCCCATATGTTCTTGGAACATTTTAGTCACCAATCTTTGGTACGTAGCTCCAACATTTTTTAGACCAAATGGCACGACTTTGTAGAAATAAGCCCCCCTGTCTGTAATAAATAAAGTTTTCTCTTCATCCGGAGGATCCATCTTTATTTGATTATAATCTGAATATGCATCTATAAAACTTAACATCTCATGACATGTGGTAGAATCAATTAATTGATCTATATGTGGCAAAGGAAACGAATCTTTTAGAAAAGCTTTATTTAGATCAGTATAATCTACGCAAACCCGCCATTTCCATTCTTTTTTGAACTACCAAAATATTATGCTAACCAATCTGGGTACTTCACCTCTTGTATGGACCCGATTTTTAAAAGTTTTTGTACCTCATCCTGGATCACTTGATTTTTGAAGGATCCTTGCTTCATTTTCTTCTGCTTGACTGGTGGGTATGATGGATCCTCGTTCAATTTTTGGGTCATCACCTCCGGTGGTATACATGTCATATCTGAATGCAACCAAGCAAAGCAATCTATGTTAGCTTTTAAAAATTTAATTAATTTACCGTTTATTTCTAGAGTTTGGATTTGCTCTTATGTAAACTTTTATGTCTGGCCAATGTTAAAATAACATTATAGCTTTGAGTTCTCCAGTTGTTGTTTTGATGTTTTCATTTACTTCTGGTTCTGGAATAACATCGGGTCATGAATTTACATCAGTCTGTCCTGAAATGCCTTCAGTTGAGGTTTGTATTACCATATCCTCAACTAAATTTTTTAGTTTCTATTTCTCATCTGCAACATCGTTCGTTGTGCTTGAAACCACCACTGAATTGATATTTTTAGAAGCATGTTGATCTCTACGGATTTGTCGAATCCCCCATTGTGAAGTAAATTTGATAACTTGATGCAATGGGAACGGTACATCATCCATATCATGAATCCATGGCCTTCCCAGAATTATATTATAAGCCATGTCAACCTCTATCACCTGGAACTTTGTATCCTTGATAACTCCCTCTGCAAATGTGGTCAGCACTATTTCCCCTTTTGTAATAATGCTATTATCAAATCCACACAAAGATCGTGCCTTTGGTACCACTTTGTCGCTAGCTTGTATTTCATTCAGCACCCTTAGCAGAATGATATTTGCGGAGCTACTTGGATCAATAAAAACTCGTTTAACGTTAGCATCTGCATCATCAAATTTTATAGTGTCTTAATCCAAAACTTGGCGAACTCGCTTTCCAAGAGATACCGTGACTTTTGATTTTTTTTTTGCAGTTGTATATGTCACACCATTAACCTCATCTCCCCCTCTTATCACATTGATTCTTCTCTTTGGAGACGGAGGTTTCAGAGGCACTTGTCCATTCTTCATATATGATTTCCTACCTTTCTCACATAACAAGTCAGTTAAATAAACCTGCTTCAACAAATGCTCAATTTCTCCTTGTAATAACCTACAATATGTTGTTGTATGGCCATGATAGTTGTGAAATTCGCACCAGAAATATGGATTTCTTTTGCTCGGGTTTGATCTCATTTCTTTAGGCCACCACACGTTATGTACCATACCTCTTAAAACAACTACTAACTCGGAGGTACTAACATTAAAATTGTAATCTCCGATCCTCGCATGTGTATTGGGATCATTGCCTCGTGCTCACGTTATTTTCTAAATATGGATGATGAACCCGCATCTTTTTGCCTTGATCTGGACTCAGATCGTATGCTTTCCTTTTTAGACTGTGAATCTCACCCTGCAGGTCCCATGTAAGGTTCGTACCTATTTTTTCCGAACCTTTTTTAGGATTCTGAATGTCTCGATCTTGCTCTTTCATCAACCCTTGGTTGTGAAACTGTATCTTCTTCTATCCACAGCTTCATGTTGTACCTGTTGTACACATCATTCCACGTTGTTGCAGGAAACTCTCGCAAACTTTCCTTGAGTGTCCTCGTAGCTTCTGAACTTTTCTCGTTTAAATTGCTCGCAAATGCCATAACTGCCCAATTGTTAGGTACTCGTGGTAGCATCATCCTCTCCCATTGGAATATATCCAAAAAATTCCTGAGTAATTCTGTATCCCCCTATTTTACCTTAAAGATGTCTTCCATCCTTTTTTCAACCGTCAGAGCTCCCGAGTGTGCTTTTATGAATGAATCTGCATGCTCAACAAAAGAATCAATAAAGTTTTCAGGTAAAAGAGAATACCATGTTAATGGCCCTTTCGTGAGTGTTTCTCCAATTTTCTTAACCACAATTGATTCAATTTCCTGCTTGGTCAAATCATTGCCCTTCACACCAATTGTAAATGCAGTTACGTGATCTTGAGGACATCATATTTTGAAATATCAGGCCTTTTAAACTTTTTAGGAATTGGCGTAGGAGACACACTTGGCTTCCAGGGCTGCTGTGAATATTTATAAATATCTACTCCTTTTCTCATGGGAGGTACGCCAGGTATTTGTTCTATGCGATCAATATGCTCTTTCAACTGTTTCTACAAATTTAGTACCAACATTTGTAAATCGGAGTTATTTGGTATACCTGACCTCCCATCGTGAGATTCATTGGGAATTCCTCCACTACCAGAATTGTCGAGCCCCAAGCGTGGGTTTTCTAAAGTCGCTGTATTGACTGGTGGAGGAGTTTGTGGGGCGTTAGGCAACTCCCTAACAAAGGCTTGAAGAGCACTATTCACGTGTTCTGCAATCAATTATTTTAAAACGTCTTGTTCAACATTTTGTTCATTCCACTGTTGATCATTAGTGTGTGATGTAGATCTCTCAGGCAATCCTTCGTGGGACTTACGAGGGATACTATTGGAGTGTGGTGTGGTGATGTTCCCTCTTGTGGGTTCAGTTGGTTATTGTCGTTACCAGTTGACATATATAGTTTAGTTGTGAGAAAGAAGAATTTGGAAAGTGAAATGATTATCAGATTTCCGATAACGGAACCAATTTGTTTAACAAAAAATAGAATTTCCAGTCAAAGCCTATATTTAGAAGAAATTGGGTTACTGATAACCAAGTTTATCTTACTTTCTCAACAACCTATTTGGAAAAATAACAAAAGTAATAACGTAAATTGACAGAAAGAAATAAGGAATGAAACCGTGGGAATTGCTGCCATCACTAACCAGTTCAACTCGGCTAGTGGGTTTCGATTCGAAAAAATGTGGTGTGGGTTCATCTCTCTCGACCAGTTTAGGTTCAAGGGAGGGTGATCGAGACAGTCAATTTCTCAAATTAAGGTAGTCAACTTTGGTGAAGCAAGAAATTGTAAAGTGTATTTGAGTAGTACTTGGAACTTGTCCTCATAAGTGAAATTTTCTAACCTTATATAGGAGTGTACAATCGTAACATTTTCCCCTATTTAACACGAATTCATTATGAGTATTAATTATATTGCACGTTATCATTGATAACCATAACTACATATTCATAGCTATAAATGCCTTACAACGATTCAGATTCCCTTTCCTTATTTATTTCTGGTTCATGTATCTTTCCATTTTTTTTACCTTGATTCATTCCATTCACGCCTCTTCTTTGACAACTGTTTAGACTCGATCTTGCGTTTTGTATTATCTCGTGGGTATTTTCTCTGTACCTTCCTTGTATCTTTAATTTTACTAATTGAGCACGCTCTACGCCATTGTACCACGTGTCATGCTTTGTCGGCTTACTAACATTCCATGCGTGACATCTTTTTTTTACCAATACAAGAGAAGGATTAGATCGTAGAATTTAAATATAGTACATGGCCTAGAGAAAGAAATTCTACTTCAATTTGCACTTGTCCATAATTAACTTGTGGCGTAGCGATGTCTTGCTTATAATTTGATTCTCCGGTAGGTTAGAAGTCACAAGCTGGAATCGTGAGAGAGACTGCCGTTTATATCCAAAATTAAGAAATTCTGGAATTTTCGGGTATGTTTGGTATAACGGAAAATATTTTTTAAGAAATATTTTTCCGAAAACATGTAGCAATTTTACTCATTTTTTGGTATTTGGTACGCAAATTAAGAAAAATAACTTCTCAAGAGTATTCATAAATGATTTGGATACAATTAACATGAAGTTACAAACTTTCGAACCAACAACCTTCCTAACCCATAAATTTGATAAACTTCTGAGCCGCTAAACTTTCGAACCTGTAAACTTTATAATTTCTAAACCCGCAAACTTTCAAATACATAAACCTCTGAACTCATAACTCATAAAATTTTGAACCTGTAAACCAAAAAAATTCTGTAAGTATTTTTAAAAAATAAATTGTGTCGGGGGGTGGGTGGGGGTGGGTAGGCCGGGTGGGCGAAAAAAGAGAAAATGAAAAATACAAGAAAAAGGTATAAATTTTTTTTACTATCTTTTAAATTATTTTGTGCAACCAAATAATAAAACCGAAAAATATATTTTATCATACCTAACACACCCTTCACGTTTAAATTGGTGTTAACTGTTATTTTCATTACTACTTCAAATTTTTTCCCGAAAAGCCACTAGTTCCTATTGGATTATAGACAGGGGCGGATCTACCTTACGGGTTCGGGGTGCCACGGCACCCGCTCGCTTCGGTAAAATATTTACTATGTATGTAATATATCTATTAAATAACCGATATATTGAATTGATGGCACCCAAACTAAGCAAAGATGGTGTGGGTGCCAGTGGTCCTGCTACCCGCCTAGAAGATGTCCCTAACCTTGTGGATTCGAGATCGAATCCCAGCAGCAGTGATTTCTTTTTGTTTTTCTCTTTTTTCTTGTTTTTCCTTTATTTTCGGTTGGGGTTGTTGTTCCTATTTTTTCTTCCTTTTATTTTCTAAGTTTCTCCCTTCTTCTTTATTTTTCA
>ML251135.1:0-35757 GCA_005239495.1 Nicotiana undulata | reverse complement strand
GGGGGGGGGGGGGGTAAAAAGGGTTGTGACAGTACCCACTTTTCGCGTAACTTCAGGCACACGGGCCTGAAGTAGCAAATTATTTTGCCTGAAGTGGAGCAAAACTTCAGATATTTTTGCATGAAGTTTGGCCTTACTTGCAAAGTAAATCACGCAAACTTCAGTTCATAGTGTAGATTGCAAAGTTCAGTTCAATAAAACAACAACATGTGTTGGCTGAAGTTTTTGTTTGTAATTGCTAAACTTCAGCCTTCTGGTAGCTGAAGCTTTGTTTGTAATTACTGAACTTCAGCATTCTAGTAGCTGAAGCTTTGTTCTGTATTTGCTAAACTTCAGCACGTTTTAGCTGAAGCTTTGTTCTGTATTTGCTGAACTTCAGCATGTTTTAGCTGAAGCTTTGTTCTATTTGTGATGAACTTCAACATATTTTAGCTGAAGCTTTGTTCTATATTTGCTGAACTTCAACATGTTTTAGCTGAAGCTTTGTTCTGTTTGTGATGAACTTCAGGGCTGAAGTTTGTTTTGTATTTGCTGAACTTCAACATTCTAGGGGCTGATGTTTTTGTTTATATTTGCTGAACTTCAGCATTCTCAGAGCTTAAGTTCTAAAACAATAATGAATTTAATAGATCATGATTAGTAGCGATTGATGCTGTTCATTTCAAAGATTAAAGAATAAAAAATATTTTTGACATGAAAACAAGTTACTACAGATAAATTAGAACTAAAAACCAATATTCCTGTAAAGCTAAAATATCTAAGAGGTTAAATTATTGTAACTAACACCAAACTGAACATAATGGGACAAGCAGATATATATGAATCATCAGGCTAGAACACTCGCAATCTTCAGCATTCAGAAAACGAAGGAGGAGCTGAATTGTTTAAACAGTGGGTACAAGTTAAAATTTTTTTAAAAAGTGGTATAGGTTAAATGAGGGCGACCAAATAGGGCACCGCGTGCAATTCTTACCTTTTATTACTTGCATAGCCCAGTCTTTACACTGTAGCTCAAGTGTTTAAAAAGGGATATTTCGTATTTATACGAATTTTAAAATTATTTACCAGGTTTATCTAAGTTTTTTTTACTTACAGAAAGTAAATAATTTTTTTATATACAAAATATATGTAAATTCGGTCAAAATCTACAGTATATGTGCAACTTGAATATAGTTTTTTTGTGTGTAGAATCTAGTCAAAAACTACAATTAGCATAAGATTTATATACAACTTGTATATAATTATGTATATAAGTTGTATATAATTGGTAAATTATATATCAAGTTGAAATTAAGTTTAAACTTCAATATTGAGGATAAATAAGTTCCGAAAGTAGTATAGATAAGTAAAATCTGTTTTAAAAAAATCAAACTACCATTTAGCCTTTAGAGTAAAAATGCTACCAATATTAATCCATTCATAAAATACTACTAATATTAGCCCATTATACATAAAGTAATATCAAATTTGGCCTTAAATCTTAATATTATTACAAAGTGGCTAAAGGCCATCCTTGCTCCTTCTCAGCTTTGTTCTCTGCTTCTCCGATGCCTTTTGATACAATGTAATTGACATAAGTCGTAAGTATATCAACGGAGCTTATTTGTGCTTTCGATTGAATTAATTAAATCTAGCTTTGGAGACTGAGCGGTCCATATAATGAGCAAATTAAAGTGCTTTCATGTCGATCAAAGTTGTGACACCAAAGTAAATTTACTTTTAACTTTGAGCTAAAAAAAGGGTCGACTTCTTCATTCTTTTTTTTTTGGTCATAAAGAGAGTACTTATATTAAGAACTTAAAAGTGGGTAGTAGTACAAGGTACAAGCAGGATGCAGTGTAGGCATCAAAGTAACTAAGCTATTCATATTAGAGTTTACTAGTTGCACACCTTCACAGGGTGCATTACAAGCTAAAACATTACTAGAAAAACTATTTAAAGAAGAGGCCTTTATGTCCTGTAATTGTCACGACCCATTTCTCCCTTCGTAAGATGTTGTGACGGTACTTAGTCGCTACGACTATGTAAGCCTTATAATTTTGAAATAACGAAAATAAAGAAGTAATTAACAACAAAACTTCAATAAATATTATATACTGATAAAAATGCCACTCGACATGTACAAGAACATCAACACTCGAACATCAACAGTATTCCCAAAAACTAGTAATCATGAGTCACAAGCTCTACGAAATTGTCTAACTGTTTTCGATACATAGTGTCTAAAGGAAATAAGGGAGGAAAATAACATAAAGGATAGAGGGGGACTCCAAGGATCTGCGGACGCGGGCAGATGTACCTTGAAGTCTCCAGTAAGCTGCATCGACTGAACTAATGATGAGGCGGGTAAGATGTACCTGGATCTGCACACGAAAAATATGTGCAGGAAAGGGAGTGATTACACTACAATGGTACCCAGTAAGTGCCAAGCCTAACCTCGGTCGAGTAGTGAGGAGGTGTAATGACCCGGTCGTTTGTTCTGAGAGTTATAACCCATTTCCCCAATTTTTACTTCTTAATGTGTTATTCAACTGTGTTGAGTTGTATCGAGTTGGTAGGTTTGGGTTCGGAATAGTTTTGGAGTCAAAAGAACAATTAGTCTCTTAGTTAGAAAAATAAGTTAGAAAAGTAAACCGGAAGTTGGCTTATGAGTAATCGAATTTGAATTTGGAGTTTTATGATTGGTTAGCTTCGTTGGGTGATTTTAGACTTAGGAGTATGTCTGGAATGTAATTTGGAGGTTCGTGGTAGAATTAGGCTTGGATTGGCGAACGTTAGAAATTTGGCGATTTTTGTCGACATTGAAAAATTATGTATCGGGGTCAGAATAGAATTCTGGAAGTTGGAGAAGGTACGTAGTGTCATTTATGATGCGTGTACAAAATTTGAGATCATTCGGACGTGGTTTGATATGTTTCGACGCCGTTTCTTCAAACATAAATGATATCATATTGAACAAATGAGCTCCGATTTCTTGTTTGATTGAACCATTAGATCCGTATCGTAATTACGGACCTGTAGCAAAAAGAATTATTAAATTTGGATATCGTATGAGGATTTTATGGATATTTTACTAAGGTTGATAGATTTTCAAATTAATTACGAAATTGCTAACGGCATATTTAAAAATCTGCATATTTGCAAATATCAAAACTTACCTATCTCATTCACTGTAAGGTCAAATATGAGTGATTCAAAAGCATAACTTGACTAGAATTTCACAAGAAATTCATTGGAGGCATAAAAAGTGAGTTTTGGGATTGTTTGGCACGACAAACGAGGCAGAATAGCTGGAAGAAAATTATATAAAATTAGGGTTTGTTCATTCATCCATATTTTGAGTTGGGGAGCTCGGATTTGGGCGATTTCGGAGGCAATTTTCACCATAGGGATTGGGGTAAGGGTTCGCTACTCGTTTTTGATTATATTTCATGAATCCATCTTCGTTTTTAGGATTTGATTGACGATTTTCAAAGTGAAATTGAGGGAGTTAGGGCTTGAGTTTTGGAGAGTTTTAGGAGGGATTTGAGGTACCAAACGGAGTCTGATTTTGATAAATTTTATATAGTTAGACTCAGGAGAGGATGAGGAATTCGATTCTGTCATTTTTGACTGAATTGGAGACATGGGACCGGGTTTTGGCCAATTTCGGATTTTTGACATATGTTATAGTTTTATTGTAGAATTCAATTCGTTAGCCTATTTTGATGGAATTAATCTTATTATGGTTAGATTAGGAGCTTTTGGAGAGTGAGTCCAGAGACGAGGGCATCCTAGAGTAGGATTTTACGCTGTTAAGGTAAGTAACAATTTTAACTCTGGCTTTGAGGGTATAAACCCGGAGAATTCTATATCATGTGACTGTTTGGAGCTGATACCCACGCTAGGTGACGGGTGTGTGGGTGTACAACTCGAGGGATTGAGACTTGGTCCGCCCCGTGAGGCTTGAGGCCTAATATCCATTATCTGTGCTTACGTAGTTACTTGTTGTTGATCTTTTTTGCCTTCATGTTAGAGATCATGTTTAGGCCTTATTCATGCTCACATTATTTGTACTCACTCATAGAAATTATTGTACCTGTTTACCTCAGTCTCTATTATTTGCTAATATGTTGTGATACTTGATGTGGATTGTGTTCCCTCATTTGTTGATGATGGTGATACTAGTGAGGTACATGATTTAGTAAGGCCGAGGGCTTGGTTCCGAGGATATTAATACCATAACATGTGAGCTGACCGTGCGGGTCCAGGTATTGATACCAAAGCGTGTGAGTTTTTCGCGTAGCACGTGAGCTGACCGTGCGGATCCAAGTATTGATATTATGGAACGTGAGCTGTCCGTACATAGCTTTTGGGCTTTGGGAGCCCCTCCGGAGTCTCTACACACCCTAGTGAGCGCAAAGCGCTGTGTGATTGTTGAGTGCTGAGTGCGAGTGCTGAGTGATGGAGTGACGTTGTTGTAACGTTGCCTTTACTTTTGATGTTGCTGCATTTTACATGTTAACTTCTTTGTAGCATTTACTAAGTTATGAGATTTACCTGTTTATTCATGTATTGATAAATTGGGAAAATAAATAATTGGACTGTTTTGCTTAGCTCGTCACTACTGCTCAGTTCCTTAGTTATTTCTGTTACTACTGAGTCGGTTGTACTCATACTACACCCTGCACTTTATGTGCAGATCCAGGTGAGTTAGAGCGCGACGATCATTGAGTTCAGGCCGGCTATTTGCGGAGACTGCAAGGTAGCTGCTAGCGTCCGCAGGACCTTGTTACTCCTTTTATCATCTATTTCTTCTTTTGGACAGTTAGACAGTTTATATATCTTAGTTCATAGTTTTAAACGATCATGACTTGGTGACACCCCAATGTTTGGGACTCGTTTCCGTAGTTTATATTAATTATATTTAGAGTTGATTTAGTTTATGAGGAATTCAAATGTTGAAAATGTTTTATTTAGTAGTAATGTTTTGTAAAATAGGCTTGCCTAGTAACACGATAGGCGCCATCACGACCATGGCTAGATTTTGGGTCGTGACAAGGTGGTATCAGAGCCTAGGTTACATAGGTCTCACGAGTCATGAGAGGGTTTAGTAGAGTCTTGCGGATCAGTATGGAGACGTCTGTACTTATCTTTGAGAGGCTGCTGAACCTTTAGGAAAACTCCACATTCTTGAATTCTTATCGTGCGGTATTTATTCAGCTTGAAGTGTAACTCTTGAATTCTTTCCGCGCATTCGTGTGCGCAAATGAGCGCTCGGTATCAGATGTGCATCAACGGCTTGAGATTTTATGGTTGAGGTGCGAGATATGATTTCTGTGTGTTGATGTTGGGCCAGTCTAGAGGACTTGAGACCGGGTTTTGACTGTAGCTTGAGCACTGAGGTGTTGATTGTGTGAGTATGTGCTTGTGGACTTCTATCTCCGGTAGTGTCCCTATTAGTGGAAGTGATGGCTGGGTGGCTACGTGATGAGTATGATATGTCTATGAGCTGAGTTCATATAATTTGAATGTGACAAGAAGGGTTTGATTGAGGTGTAGAAAGAAACTATTTGGTGCTTGATTTCCATCTTGATTTGATGTATAAGTTAAGGGTGTGTTGAAGGATCTCTTCGTGTTGTTTAATTAGGGAGTGAAGTAGATTTCATGTCGTGATATGAGTTCAGACTCCAGGTATGTTTTTGTTTTCAAACTCGTTCGAGGACGAACGTTTGTTTAAGAGGGGGATGATGTAACGACCCGGTCGTTCGTTCTGAGAGTTGTAGCACGTTTCCCCAATTTATGCTTCTTTATGTGTTATTCAACTGTGTTAAGTTGTATCGAGTTGGTAGGTTTGGGTTCAGAATAGTTTTGGAGTCAAAAGAACAATTAGTCTCTTAGTTAGAAAGCTAAGTTAGAAAAGTAAACCGGAAGTTGGCTTATGAGTAATCGAATTTGAATTTGGATTTTTATGATTCAGTTAGCTTCGTTGGGTGATTTTAGACTTAGGAGTGTGTCTGAAATGTAATTTGCAGGTTCGTGGTAGAATTAGGCTTGGATTGGCGAAAGTTAGAAATTTGGCGATTTTGGTAGACATTAAAAAATTAGGTATCGAGGTCGGAATGGAATTCTGGAAGTTGGAGAAGGTACGTAGTGTCATTTATGACGGGTGTGCAAAATTTGAGGTCATTCGGACGTGGTTTGATATGTTTCGACGTCGTTTCTTCAAGCATAAATGATATCATATTGAACAAATGAGCTCTGATTTCTTTTTTTATTGAAGCATTAGATCCGTATTGTAATTACGGACCTGTAGCAAAAAAAAATTCGTCGAATTTGGACATCGTATGAGGATTTTATGGCGATTTTACAAAGGTTGTCAGATATTTCAAATTATTAACGAAATTGCCACTGACGGCGTATTTAAAAATCCGCTCTATTTGCAAATATTAAAACCTACATATCTCATTCATTATATAAAATTTAGTGATTCAAAAGCCTAACTTAACTAGAATTTCACAAAATATTCATTGGAGGCATAAAAAGTGAGTTTCGAGATTGTTTGGCACGAGAAACGAGGCAAAATAGCTGACAGAAAAATATATAAAATTAGGGTTTGTTCATTCGGTCATATTTTGAGTTGAGGAGCTCAAATTTGGGTGATTTTGGAGGCTATTTTCACCATAGGGATTGGGGTAAGTGTTCTCTACTAGTGTTTGGTTATATTTCATGAATCCATCTTCGTGTTTGAGATTTGATTGATGATTTCAAAGTGAAATTGAGGGAGTTAGGCTTGAGTTTTGGAGAGTTTTAGGTAGGGATTTGAGGGACCAAACAGAGTCTGATTTTGATAAATTTTATATGGTTAGACTCGGGAGAGGATAAGGTTTTTGATTCTGCCATTTTTGACTGAATTCGAGACGTGGGCCCGGGGGCCGGGTTTTGGCTGATTACGGACTTTTGACATATTTTTTAATTTTTATTGTGGAATTTGATTTGTTAGCCTATGTTGATGGTATTAATCTGATTATGGTTAGATTAGGAGCTTTTGGAGACTGAGTCTAGAGACGAGGGCATCCCGGAGTAGGATTTTACGCTGTTAAGGTAAGTAACATTTTTAACTCTGGGTTTGAGGGTATAAACCCGAAGAATATATCATGTGACTGTTTAGAGGTGATACCCATACTAGGTGACGGGCGTGTGAGTGTACAACTTGAGGGATTGATACTTGGTCCGTCCTGTGAGGCTTGAGTCCTAATAGCCATTATATGTGTTTACGTAGTTACTTGTTGTTAAACTTGTTTGCCTTCATGTTTAGGACTTATTCATGCTCACATTATTTGTACTCAGTCATAGAAATTACTGTACCTGTTTACCTCAGTCTCTATTATTTGCTAATATGCTGTGATACTTTATGTGGGTTGTGTTCCCTTATTTGTTGATGATGGTGAGACTAGTGAGGTACATGATTTAGTGAGGCCGAGGGCCTGGCTGTGAGGATATTAATACCATAGCGCATGAGCTGTCCGTGTAGCACGTGAGCTGATCGTGCGGGTCCAGGTATTGATACCATAGTGCGTGAGTTGACCGCGTAGCACGTGAGCTAGCCGTGCGGATCCATGTATTGATATTATGGCACGTGAGCTGTCCGTGCTTAGCGCTTGGGCTTTGGGAGCCCCTCCAGAGTCTCTACACATCCCAGTGAGCGTAGAGTGCTGTGTGAGTGTTGAGTGCTGAGAGCGAGTGTTGAGTGATGGAGTGACGTTGGTGTAACGTTGCCTTTACTTTTGCTATTGCTGCATTTTACCTGTTAACTTCTTTGTAGCATTTACTAAGTTATAAGATTTACCTTTTTATTCATGTTATTGATAAATTGTGAAAATAAATAATTGGACTGTTTTGCTTAGCTCGCCACTACTGCTCAGTTCCTTAGTTATTTTTGTTACTACTGAGTCGGTTGTACTCATACTACACCCTGCACTTTATGTGCAGATCCAGGTGAGTTAGAGCACGATGATCGTTGAGTTCATGCCGGCTATTTACGGAGACTACAAGGTAGCTGCTAGCGTCTGCATGACCTTGTTACTCCTTTTATCATCTTTTTGTTCTTTTTGACAGTTAGACAATTCATATATCTTAGTTCATAGTTTTAGACGCTCATGACTTGGTGATACCCCGATGTTTGGGACTCGTTTCCATAGTTTATATTAATTTTATTTAGAGTTGATTTAGTTTATGAGGAATTCAAATGTTGATAATATTTTATTTAGTTCATATAATTGATTTAGTAGTAATATTTTGGGAAATAGGCTTGCCTAGTAACACGATAGGCACCATCACGACCATGGTTAGATTTTGGGTCGTGACATGAAGTCAGGTAGGGCTCTACAGGAACATATATATATATATATATATAGTAAGGCAAATCAAAAATGAAATATTGCAGTAATAAAGACTGATATGTCACAAGGAGGAAATCATGGAAAAGCAACAACTAAGTACACAATAAATCAACAAGAGATCTCCCAAGATACCGTCTCGTAGTCCCAAATAAAAATGTGCAGGGGGATTTCCCGGAATAACGTTCAGTAGTCCCAAAGTAAATATGCAAGACAAGGGGATCTCCCAGAATACCGTTCTGTAGTCCCAAAGTAAATGCAGTACAAGGGGATATCCCGGAATACCGTTCCGTAGTCCCAAAGTAAATATGCATCCAAACAATAGAATTTAGCTGTTACAACACAAAATCTTACAATTAATTCTAAGTACAAGTTAAGGAAAACAGGTTAAACCACTAAACATGTTGTACGTAGTTCAAGTAAATAGTTAAGGAAAGTAGGCATGCTTTCTTAGTCTAACAGGATACTATACATGCTGATAAGTTCAAATAAGAGGAAAGACAGGTTACTATTTAGTGAAAATTGAAGTTTTACAACAATTATCCCGTGTACGTACTCTTCGCCTCATGTACACGACGCTCATATATCAAAACAATACCAAATCCTAAGGGGAGTTCCCCCACACAAGGTTAGGCAAGCCACTTGCCTCAACCAAGCTCAAATCAACTCGAAATAATGCTCTTTCCACGAATATCCAACTCCAAATGGCCCAAATTTAGCCAAAACAAATTACATAACATAAATATAACTACAAGACAATAATCTAGCTAACAGAATCAAAGTTAAAGCAAGAAATTGGAAAATCGCTCAAAAAGTCTCCCCGGGCCCACGTCTCGAAATCGAGTAAAAGTTGCCAAATAAGAACACCAATTCCCTCACAAGTTCACTCATATAAAAATTATCCAAATACGAGGCCTAAATCCCACTCAAAACTCATATTTGCGTTTGTGGAACTTTTCCCCTTTTCCCCACTTTCTCACTCAAATTCCTTAATTAGGTGAAGAATACAACAATAGATTAATGAAATATAACTTAAATCAAGTTAGGAATCATTAACCAATAACTTCCTCTGAAAATCCTTCAAAATTTCACCCAATTCCGAGTTCTCCAAATCTCAAAACGAAAATGAGATCAAACCCTCAAAATTTCCCCTTTTCTGCCCAGCGATCTCGCTTCTGCGACCCCAGAACCGCATATGCGGTCCCGCACCTGCAGAATTTCCATCGTAGGTGCGGATTTCACTTAAAACTCGCTACCCGCTTCTACAATCACAAGGTCGCACCTGCGTGTGCGCACCTGGGGACCTATGTCTGCTTATGTGGTCCCATACCGCTCATGCGATCCCTCACGCGCATCTGCGGGCATCATAGATGTGGAACTCACCTCGCACCTGCGACCCCAAACCATTCTTTCCAAATCCTCTTCTGCGCTTGATCATCCACACATGCGGCCTCGCACCTGCGGTTTCCCCACCGCAGGTGCGAAAACACCAGAACCAACAAACTTCAGAATTCTCTTAAGTCCAATTTTCATCCGTTAAGCACCCAAAACTCACCCGAGGCCCCCGAGACATCAACAAATCATATAACGCTATACGAACTTAGTCGATCCTTGAAACCACATCAAACAACATCAAAAATACGAATTATACCCGGATTCAAGCCTCATGAACTTTGAAATTTCTAAATTCTACAAACGACGTCGAAACATATCAAACCACGCCTGAATAACCCCAAATTTCACACACACGTAAAAAATGACACTACAAACCTACTCCAACTTCCAGAATTCCATTCCAAATCTGATATCAAAATTTTCACTACCAGCCAAAATCGCCAAAATTCCAACTAATCGCCAATTCAAGCTTAATTCTACTATGGACCTCAAAATCACATTCCAGACGCGCTCCTAAGTGCAAAATACTTAACGGAGCTAACAGAATCATCAAAATTCAAATACGAGGTCGTTACACACAAGTCGACGTCCGATCGACTTTTCCAACTTAAGCTTCCAAATTAAGAGACTAAGTGTCTCAATTTACTCTGAAACCCAAAATGAACCCTCCCGACAAGACACAATAGCAGATATAGGTACAGGGAAAACAATTAATAGGGGATTGTGTCTCTAACTCTTAAAACAACCGGCCGGGTCGTTCCAATAATGGAGCTGCTAGGGTAGGCGTCGAAGAGCTCGTGAAAGAACATGGTTTAACAAGCCTCCGGTGATTTGTTCCTACTTGGTCTTGATGGCACAATTTTTGGACAAAAAGTGGTGGTGTTGCAAAAAGAAGACAATTGCTACCATATGCTTGCTTGGCGCCATATTTATCTAAACTATCAGCCACACTATTTTGCTCCGTGTAGATATGATGGATAGGCGGGCTACCCAGATGTAGGAGCAACAACCTGCAGTCATCAAAAATATTAGTATAATGAATATTAGTTTTTGTGAGCATGACAATGACCTTAGTTGCATCTTTCTCAATGATGATGGGTGTCAGTCTGCTGCATAAAGCAATTTGCAGTCCCATGAGTAACGTAAGGAGTTCTGTATGGACACTACTAGTTTGATGTGATTTACCAGCAAAACCCATGATCCAGTGACCCTGTGAGTCTCGAAATACACAGCCTATTCCATAGGTGTGTAGCATAGGTGAAGCAAATCCATCTATGTTCAGTTTATAACAAGGCGCATGTGGAGGGTGCCATTTAATGTATAAAGGATTGTTTGATGTTTTTCTTTTTTGCTTTTGTTTGTTAGGAAGTAGTGTTCAACTGCTGTAGTGACTAACATAGGAATGTCAATGTTCAATCTTTTATGTTCCAGTGTACTTTTATTCTGTATATGTTAGGTGCCATAGAGAAAAAGGAAGAAGGATATTTATGGGAATGCCATGTGAAGGGGAGGGAAGGGGCGTGTATAGAAGTCTGTATACCCATGTCCTATGGTCTATGTGATTTGGAGCAAGGCAGTAGAGTGAAAGTGTTAACTTGAGAAAAGCCCACAATTTGGTAGCTTGAAGGCATTCGAGGAAACTGTGTTTTGCTGTTTGAGGTGCCATATTACAAATGACACAAATGTTGGATAGGATGATGCCTAATTTGGAGATATATTCAGCGGTTGGGAGTCTGTTGTGTGCTAGAAACCAGGGGGAAAAATGATATTTTGGTGGGATTGAGAGTTTCCAAATCCATTTGAATGAAGGGGTTGAGTTGTCAATTGGGGTGAGCGATTGGTAGCTGGATTTGACTGAGAAATGGCCGTTAGGCTCCAAAGGATTTGATCAAAATTGGTTGTATTAAGAGGCATATAGATACTCTTGATTAATGTGGTTAAGTCATTTGGAAGGTCAAAAGATAGGCTTGTAAGTTTCCATTCTTGATTGGAGTAGTAGTTGGAGACTACTTTATTCTCCTCATGTTGCATTAATGGACCATAAATGTGGAAACAAAGGGTATTTTTTCTTTTAGCAGGGGTCAGTCCAAAATTTCACGTGATGGCCGTTAGCAATATTCCATTTGTAACCTAGACGACGATAGGACTAACCTTTGAGGATATTACGCCAAATAAAGGATACATGGCACTTGCACATGTTGTTGGGTCTTATATACGAGTTTAGGAGGCATTGTTCCCATAATTGAGTGGGATTTTGAAAAAGTCGCCAAGAAAGGCTTGCATGTAAAGCCTTATTATTTGTGGAAAGGTTTTGGATGCCCAAACCTCCTTGGTCTATTAGTAGTGTAACCGTATTCCATTGTAGGAGGTGTAGTTTTTTCTTTCAAGTGTTGTTCTCCAGAGAAAATTTCGTTGGTAGCGATTGAGTTGTGAGAGAATACAGTTGGGGATTGTTATATATTGCATGACATGATTTGGAAGGTGGTTAAGGGTATGACGGATTAGAGTAGTACGTCTTGCCTTTGTCAAGAATTTGGTTTTCTACCCTACAAGTCTATTTTTGAAGTTATCCAATAAGAAATGGAAATCTGATTTTGAGGGTTGCTTGACAAATATGGGGAACCCTAAATATCTTCCAAAAGTTTTCCCTTCGTGCATATGAAAAAGATGTAGCACTAAGGTTTTTGTGGTTGGTGAGCAATTTTTTGAGAAAAAGATTTTTGATTTGTGAAAATTAATATTTTGTCCTGAGTTGGCCAATGATTAAGATTATCAATTATGGATTTGCAGGTAATAGGTGTAATTTTTTCAGTGAGAGTAATATCATTCGCAAAGAATAGATGGGACATTAACGGGCCTCTACTATCCAGGGATATGGTTGCCAAGAGCGATAGTCCACCGCTATATTTATACCGCGGGAGAGCATTCCAGACAGAGGATGAATAGATATGGTGATAGTGGATCCCCTTGACGGATGCCTCGCGATGGTTTAAAATAGCCAGTAGGGTTGCCGTTGATTAGGATTGAGGTGGAGGTAGTTGTGACACTAAACATAACGAGTTTGATAAAATTTGGAGGAAAATTTAGTGAAACTAAGGTATGTTATATGAATGACCATTCTAGTTGGTCAAAAGATCTCTCAAGATTTAATTTGAGAAGAATATATGGAATGTTCCCTTTCATTTTACGAAAACGAGACATTGGTTTTTGAACAATAATTGCATTATCTGCAGTTCATCTATTTTTGTAGAAACTGGATTGGGTGGAATTTATAAGATGTTTCAGAATCGATTTTAGTCGATTGACAATAATTTTTGTAATAATTTTATAAATAGTATTACAAAGTCTTACTGGATGAAATTGTGACATAGAAGAAGCATGTTTGTGTTTGGGAATTAAGCAAAGGACAATGTTGTTTATAGAAGGTTCGATCCTATGATCATTAAAAATTTTGTGGCAAAAATATTTGACCGAAATGCCGATAGTGTTCCAATATTTTTGGTAGAAGTATGGATGTAACCCATGTGTGCCAGGTGCTTTTAAGGGTTTGGAAGACTGTAGTGCATCTAAAATCTCCTTGTCCTGAAGTGAACTATCCAGAGAAATTTGATTGGCCGGAAATAATACATTAGAAGGGTGCATGTGGTGTTGTCTATAGGAAATAATTAATTTTGTGGTAGAGAGTTTGATAATAATTGGTAATATGATTTTTAATGTGGTGTTGATCAATTATCCAATTTTCACCTAGATATTTTAAATTCGTGCTACGATTATGGCGTCTATTATTTAAAGTGGGGAGATGAAATTTTTTTATGTTTGCATCTCCATCATTTAACTAGCTTATATGCGATTTTAATTTTCAAAAGTCTTCTTCTTGCTTAGGATTTTGTTTAAAATCAAATAATAACTGACGTTCCAAATCTTAGAGGAATATGCTAGTGGGGTAATTAATGGATGATTGGATGCCTGCCAGACGAGCTAAGAATTTTTTACGTTTGAATATGTTTTCAAAAGTGATTTTGTTCCATTCTTGGTCTGTTTCAGTAAATTATAGCTGGTAGGAGATGGGGGTGGGCTTGCCAAGCTTGTTGAATTATTGCGGGAAAAGTTGGGTGAGAGGCCAATTTGTTTCGAATTTGAAGAGGTTTTGGCGAGGTAAAGGATGGTAGTTCAGTTGAAGTAATATAGGGCAATGGTCAAAATGTGTACGTGGGAGGTGTGTAACTAGTGCATCAAGATAGTGATTTATCCAATCATAATTTGCGAGAAAATGATTTATATGATGTAGAATATTATGTCTATTGTAACGACTCTTAGTCCAAGTGTAGCGGCTATCTTTGTAACCTAGGTCACTTAGGCGGCAATAATTAATGCAGTCAAGGAATTTATTTGAGCGAGAAATATTTATTGTTCGTCCCCTAAACCGTCACGACCCAAACTACCAAGTCGTGATGGAGCCTATCGTGGTACTAGGCTAGCCGACTCATTTCCCCAAAAAAACAATATTTCATTTCAAAAATCTATCTTTCAAGCCATTTAATCATAATCCTTTCAGAAGAAACCCAAAACAAAGGAAAAATATGCGAAAAAATACAGCCCGACATCGGGTGTCACTAGTTATGAGCATATACGATACAAGTGTGATAGTGCTAAGTTCAATACAGTCTAAAAGAAAATAAATTTAGTAGAAATAACTACTGGAGGACAAGAGGGAGAATAACAAGGTTGTGATCGCCATGCAACTACCTTGCTAACTCCGGAATCAGCTGAGGATAAATCAACACTCACTCGAACATCCCGTGACACCTGGATCTGCACACAAGGTGCAGGGAGTAACGTGCGTACGTTAACTCAGTAAATAACAACCATAAATAAAGACTGAGTGGCAGTGACGAGCAGACAATCACATAAAGTTCATAATATAAAGTCTTAATGAAACATCATAATGTCAAATCAATGTTCAAGTCAAAACATCTCGTAAAACTCCAGTTTCGATAGAAAACATGTAAAAATATTTTCAATAGTTTCAATAGAGGCTTAATACAAAATTTGAGTGAAAACAATGAAGTCATAAACAAGCCCCTCGGGCAAAATATCACTCATAAACAGCCTCTCGAGCAAGACTCACTGTCACTCATGAACAACCACTCGGGCATACCTCACAATCACTCATATCACCCCCTCGGGCATACCTCACCATCACTCATGCCTCCTAATCACTCGTCACTCGACACTCGCACTTGCACTCAGTAGGTACATGCGCTCACCGGGGGTGTGTACATACTCCGGAAGGGCTCCTTCAGCCCAAGCGCTATATCAAGCCAAATCATGGCATCAAATCACTCAGGCCCTCGACCTATAATAAACATGCTGCGTTGTGCAGCCCGATCCCATATCATATACTAACAAATCACTCCCTCGGCCTCACTCAGTCATAAACCTCATATGCTACTCGGGCATTTCAGTAAAAAATAGGGAACTCAGCCCAAAACAGCTTTTATATGCATCAAGGTATAGTAATGAAACTGAATTAAACAGTAACAAGTAAAATCATGACTGAGTGTAGATTTCAAATAAAAGTAGTGTGAGGATAGTAATAAATACCCCTGGAGGTCCAAACAGTACTGGCACAAGGCCCTCATGGCATCCAGCCAAATTATAAGAATTCTTTCTAAAACACATAACTAATATACGACTTTAATCAAAATATGCAACTCTACAGTTGCTATGAGACGGACCAAGTCACAATCTCTAACGGTACATATCCACACGCTCGTAACCTAGCATGTGCGTCACCCCAATATAGTGAATTAGTACGAAATCCGGGGTTTCATACCCTCAGGACTAGATTTACAATCGTTACTTACCTCAAATCGGACAATACTCTAGCCCGCGATGCTCTTGCCACTTGATCCGACCTCCAAATGCTTTGAATCTAATCAACATCAGTATATTATCATTAATATGCGTTAAAGGAATGAATCCCATATGAAAATTATCAATCTAGACCACAAATCCCAAAATTGGTCGAACCCGGGACCACGTCTCGAAATTCGATAAAAGTTACAAAACTAAGAAACCCATTCACTCACGAGTCCAACCATACAAAATGTATCAAAATTCGACTTCGAATCGACCTTCAACTCTCAAAAACTCATTTTATGAAGTTTCGACAATTTTCCCCCCAATTCACTAATCATATAATGAATTCAATGATATACTCATGTATTTTAGTCAAATCCATGTTAGAATCACTTACTCCGATGAATTTCTTGAAAAACATTCGAAAAATCGCTAAAACCGAGCTCTCTAGGTCAAAATATGAAAATAAAACCATGTGGTAAATGAATATGCATGCTTGCCCAACCGGTGGTAAATAATGATACATAACTGCCCAACCGATGGTAACTGCCCGACCGGCCGTAGCTCGGTGGTCAATGCATGACTGCCCGACCGGCCGTGGCTCGGTGGTAAATGAATATGCATGACTGCCCAACCGGTGGTAAATAATGATATATAGCTGCCCAACCGGTGGTAACTGCCCGACTGGCCCTAGCTCGGTGGTAAATGCATGAAGATGCATGTATCACTACATTAAAAATATTAACATCTCTATCATATACCTCAATAAGGACTTAGGAACATACTTAGACATGCTTGAATATCACTTTATAGGAATGAATAAAGTAGATATCCTTAACTGCTAAGAGTAGAACCACTTATGGAATATCATTACGTTTATGTATCTTTACTTGGATCATGCCAAAAGAAAGAAGGATTAGCCTTAATATACCTGAGCCGATTCTCTTGACAATCCCTCAAAAAATATGCATAAAAGTTAAATACACCCTGTATTTCATTGAGCAACGTTATGCATTTCAGGAAACCGTTTAGAGCTCGCTAGCTGCTTCACATGAAATTATTAAGACAGTGACAAGATCCTTCCCATTAGTGCTACTGGATTCCTACTATCTAGATGGTATACATTATTTCCCAACAATTCCATTTAGCTACTGCTGTAGTTTCATTCAACAACCTCCAGAAACTTACTTGTGCTGCCTTAAGATAGAGCACACTTTAGTAGGACTAGACAATTAAGAATCAGTAAGGTTATTTCATCTAGACTATCATTTAATGAAACGCAATAAGCATGTTGCAATAAGAGTCTAAAGGAAATCTGGAGATTCTAGCTATGAATCCTAGCTACAATACTCAGTGGGAATCCATCTGCTCCAACTCACTTGATTATTCAATGTCCAAGTGAAACCAAGCTTAAATGTTTTACGCGTTAATATCTTATTGTCTGTACATCACTTTAAATGGCCACCTAAGTTAATATGACTAAGAGTCATTTGTATAATACCTGGCTTGCTGCCACGTGGGTTTGGGATGGGAATTTTAATCTTTATCCAACATATTAGTTAATTAGGTAATGTTCTGTTATCCGATAATTAATCAATTACCTGTATAATTAAGAATTGTCTCAAATTATTTAAAAATTCTATTTATTTTCAATATACATTATCATGCTATCGCGGTCATATGGTACCATGTATGGTACTAGTCCATAAATATCGGGTATTATAGTTCGGACCGTATTTTATCCCAAATCGACAACCTTCAACGAAACTCATTTTTTTTACCTCGTGTATCATTTACCCTTCATGTCACTTACTTATCACTTGTTATAAATATCATAAGCACTTATAACCTCAAAGATAGTCTTGTCCTCCTCCAAAAGTACTACTATTATAATTTTAAAATAATAAATCGTGGTATCATATAAAATCAATACATATATTATTATTTTGTTAAAATATCCAAGTAAAAATTCTTATATTTTCTCAATTTTTAATTTTGCTAATCTCGTATAAAGAATACAAATTTTCCTACAGCTTAATCCTTAAAATGGTAAAAAAATAACCTTCTTTTCTGTGTGAGAAAATAGTTTTTATCTTTACAATAAAAAAAATCTATAAACTTTCTCATATTATATATGATTTAAAGCATATTCGAAAATAGTAATAGTGGTAACTATCCAAAATTATACTTATAAAACTTTTACTAAAATACTTCACTTAAAAGAAAATATCACACTAACATAATATCTAACAGTATTAAGGTTGTTAAACTTACGGGATGTAACACCTCCGCTGTCCGCGCTAGCCTCCACCGCTGACCGCGGAATACTGCCTCCCCCGCGAAGTCCCTCCGTTGACCGCGAAATTCCGGCGCGGTCCACGCTCCCAACTATAGAGGCCAACATCAGCAACACCAGTAGCTGTTTTTCAACAGCTAACTTATCCGTTAACTATCCGAAACACACCCGAGGCCTTTGGTACCTCAACCAACCATACCAACGCATCTCATAACATCATTCAAACTTAGCCAAATCTACCAGTCACTCAAAATAACACCAAACCATCAAATCAAGCTCGAATTCAAGCCTAAGAACTCAAAACTCCTAAATTTCACAAATAACGCCGAAATCAATCAAGCCATGCCCGAATATCCTCAAAATTTGCACACAAGTCAAATATGACACCACAAATCTATTCCAACTTTAAGAATTCCATCCTACCTCGATATCAAATTTTCCACTATCGACCGAAAATTTTCAAATTTCCAATTTCTTTTACCAGTTCAAGCCTAATTCTACCACAAACTCCCTAATTATATTCTGAACCCGAACCAACCAACCCGATACCATACAATACAGCTGAACATCACCTAAAGAAACAGAAATAAGGAAAACGACTATAACTCTTCTTAGAACGACCGCCGGATCGTTACACAAACTTGTCGAATGCATGAGTTATTTCATTAAAGTCCCCTCCTATTAGTGATGGCCCCTTATAACTATCATCATATAGGCACATGAAATTCACGCTAAGACGTTGCTGACTTTTTTTATTCTACTAAATTCAGTGACCCCAAGATGTAAGAGCCCCAAATACTAATATTATTTTTCTAATATATCAGTATATAATTTACTATGTAATTATTTCATTAATTTTCTATTTTCATATTAATATTTAATAACTTAATTTCTTCTTCTCACTAATTAGTATGACCTAATTATTAATTTTCTGTCAATCTTATTTCTGAATTGTTTTTCATTCCTTATACTCAATTGCCTATTTTGACAAACACTCACTAAATATTTTTTATATGTATAAGGGCTTCCTTTTATTAAGGTTTTATCTTAGACCCCCGATTCTATTGGGTCGCCTCTGCTAGAACTCCACTAAAAGCCTTTGAAGAAACTTGGAGCTAGGGTTAAAATTTTTGAATTTATTTAATTGTACTTTATTTTGATTGGTGTTATTGGATTATATTGGGTACATTTTAAGGAATTTGATTTTCAAATTTGAACAAATTTAAAGAAAATTTGAATTAGAAAATAAAAAGAAGATGGAACAAATAAATCACATCGGTGGACTGACTAACCATATAATAACGAGTGTCGAATGTACTTTAGATGTAGAGTATCAAATTGATCCATTGTCTCATCCAACTTCAACAATATTTTAGCCATTGCTCGTCACTAACACAATGAAAAGGGCCTAAACAAGAGATTATGAATGTGAAACATGCATGCTAGTCAAACTCATATATTGACATAATATAATCCAATATCCAACATGATATTAAGACACAAAATAAATATATATTAACATGAACAGTTTTGTACCTGTTTGAGCCATATAGCGGATTGACGAAGTACTAGGTCTTCCACTCTATTACCTTTTCTCCAATACATCGTCAATTGAACTGCTATCACACACAATAGATGTTCTAAAATAACTCTGATTAAGTGCTTATATAAGGGCTAAAGAGCAAACCTAGCTGTAATTAATGAAACCATGATGGGCCCTCCCATTACGGGCCATATCGGGTTTAGCCTACACTCACCGCCGTACTAGACCCACCAAGCACAAAAAGTTCACGGCCCAATAATCAATTATCACACTTATAATTAGACTCACATTTATGGACTATCATCAAACTAAGATATTTAAATATAAATAAAATATTTAATAATTTAAGCCATTTTTCTTCTATTCCCACTTGGGTGACATTAGCAAATTTTTTGTTTTAAAACGAAATGAAAAAAATTAATTTGCTTAAAAAGAAAAATTCCGAGATGATGAAAGAAAACATTTATGGCCACATTTTTCTTTTATTTTATTTTAAAACAAGTCCATACACTTTAACCGACCTATATAACTCAACCTTGAACATCGGACTACGGCAATCTATGTATTTTTATCAATACGTGACCTTCTATAATCACAACATTCTCGATTAAGTCAACAAGATCATGATTTAGTAGTGTAGTAAGGAATAGTTTCATGTGTGATATATGCACATAACAAAAATATGTTGTCACGACCCAAACATCCCTTCGAAACACGTCGTGATGGCACCTAGTCTCTACGACTAGGTAAGCCTACTAATTTACAGAAAATATCAATAACAAAAGCAAAGCTTAACTTCTAACTGAAATAAATACTGAATAATCAACAACGATGACCTCAGCATGTACAATAACCAAACCACTAATGTACATAACTTTTCCAAAACCCGGAATATCACGAGTCACAAGATACAAAAAGGAAATAACATCTCTATACACCGGAGTCTAGTAAAACCAAATACATAAAAGGTTTGACACGGGGAAAAATAGAAGAGGACTCCGAGGTATGCGGACGCGGCAGATATACCTTGAAGTCTCCAACAGCGGCCTCGAACTCACGGATAATGCGGCTGATGAAGAACACTTGAATCTGCACACAAAATATGTGCAGAAGAATAGCACGAGTACATCATAATTGGTACCCAGTAAGTGCCGAGCCTAACCTCGGTCGAGTAGTGACGAGGTCAGGCCAGGACCACCGGTATGTAATAAAAAAACAGGAGAATAAGGCAGTACAAGAATAGACTAGAGTTTAACAAAGGAAAATACATTGAAATAATAGAACAATACACAGAAATAAGCAACAGGGGATCTCCCAAGATACCGTCTCGTAGTCCCAAAAGTAACTATGCAGGGAGAACTCCCGAGGTACTGCCTCATAGTGTCAAAAGTAAATGTGCAGGGGGATCTCCCGAGGTACCGCCTCGCCTCATGTTTTACTCTTGTTTTGTGGATTTTGGATGTAAATTGAGTTGATTTATACGAAAAAGATGAAAGTGCGATTTTTGGCGCCATAGGCAGCGCCCCACGCCACCTGTGGCGCCCCAAATAGTCTACTTAACAAACAAGAGCCAGGACCAACGTGGGGCGCTAGGATAGACGCTGGTGACGCGGATTATATCCAACTTTGCCCAGGATAAGGTTATTTCGGCCCTAGACCTACCCAACGCGTATAAAAGGAAGACTAAGCCTATTTTTGGAGGGGAGCTAACATACTTTGAAGGAGAATTCACGTGGGGGAACACACACCACGCTTGGAGGAGGCTTATACCTAGTTTTTCTTCTCTTCTCTTCCTTTAATCTCATAGTTTCTTAGTCTACGTGAACGTTGTTGTTTGAAGCTTGAATTCTTCTTATTATTTTATCACATTGGTTTGTTTATTCAATATTGCACTTAATTATTTTATTTCTTTATCACCAATTGAATACTATCTACAAATCTAGGATTGAACTCGGGAGAGGAATTTTAGATTGCATATAAGATTAAGTAGAGCAAGATCTTAACTCTGAGCGGGGGGCGGATTTGCGGTAGGGATAGGAATATACCTAATCGCCTTGTTTGGTCACAATACAGGAATTATTAATGCATTCTTGTTATTTCTTGTTCCATACGAATATAGGCGTTAGATTAGCTTGAATAGGCGAGTAGTACTTCGGGAGAATGCTACGAGCAATATTAGCCCTGTCAACCGATAAACTAGATAAATTAATTAGACATTTTGAGTAAAAAACTCAACGGGTTTGTTAGCTAACCTATAGTTCTAGAATATTCACTCACATTGAATTTGTCTTTAAGTTTGTTGTTGTTTATTTAATCTCTTAATTTGTTACTTTAGATTAATTTTAGTTCAATATTCATACGTTAGGATTCACTTGAATAGATTAATTATTTGGTTTAATTTAGTTGATAGTTAATCACAAGTTCATGTGGATAAGATATCTGGACTTACAATCCTATATTACTTGTCGACCACGTATACTTGCGTATGCGTTTGGGAGCAACAAGTTTTTGGCACCGTTGTCGGGGACTTAAAGATTAACAATTCTACTAGATTAGATTTTTATTTTTTGTCTATTCAAGTTTTTAAATTTTAGCTTAGTTTAATATTTTATTATCTTTATTGACATGGCATCTTGGAATGAGAATTGGTTGAATATTGGTTATTCTTATTGTGGCGATCCTTGTCCATATCGTGGAGGACCACACTTGTGGAAAAATTGTGAATCTAAATCTTATGAGTGGAATATTTGTAATGTGAGTGGTGGTCAATGTGGCCATTGGGATGGTTGTCCTAATTCTATCCTTCTCAAATCTCTTATTATGATGTTTCTAATAATGTTTATGAGTTTGATAAGAGCAATGAATCGGAGGATATGGAATGTGTTGCTCGTATTATGGACATTATGAGGCAAGTAATCGAGCAACAAGACGAAAATCAAAAGGCTATACAAAAGAATTAGTGCATCAATCATGAGAATGAAGGTTGAGGCGGAAGAATTGGCTAAAGAGGGCGAGTTCCCACAAGCAGATTATTTTGAAGAAGCAGATGTAGTGAGCCAATCTTGGCTAGAGGAACAAGCTCAGCTAATAAAATTTCATGAGTCTCTCAGTGATGGTCTTTCAAATATGACAAAACAACTGATAGAAGGAAGAACTGAGCTCAGGCAAGAGATAGACCAATTTAGGTCAGATATCCATGACATGCATGCTCAATTGAATAAAAAGGTTGAGGCGTCTGATGCCCTACAACCAATTTTTGTGGATACTGACCAGCTTGTGGAGCAGAAAGAGGAATTTCAACTATTCGACCAAAATATTATTAATGATGTCAATGTTGACGAAGAGTGAAAAATAAAGGTTGTAAAAAATAATGCAATTTTTGAGTTGGAGCATATTGGACCTCATTATAAACACTTTTCAACATTGTGTTTGGTTGGTAACATGGGAATTGATCCAGTCGAGCATATGGAGGAGACAATAGATGAGTAACAAAGCGCTTATATTCTGAAATTTGTGATGCCAATGAGACAAAATGACATCCCTCACTTAAAGGCCAAGAAGTGCAAGATGCGATATCTATTGCTTGGTTCCTTTATTTTTATACCACCGCCCCATGAATGTGATAGAAAAATTGATGTAAAATTGGGGGCACAATTTATATCCTCAAACTGGAAGAAAAAGTGGTGAAAGTGATGGCGTCGTGCCGCGACGTTAAATCAAGCACTTGTTGGGAGGCAACCCATCCTGTATTTTATTTATTTATTATTTTTAGTGTCAAGGTTTGTGTTGTTTATGTTTTGCATATTAGGGGAAGTCTGTGTATCCAAAGTTGAAGCTGAGGAGCATGTTTGAGCTTAAGTGTGGGGTCGTCCCGACTCTAAAGATTAAGGATCATGTCCGAGCTAGGCTCGAGAGGGTCTCAAGGAGTATTTCTCACTCTTGTTTTAATATTTTTCTCTGTGATCATGCATCAAGGACTATGCATAATATAAGTGTGGGGGTGGGGAAACTACTTTCTGAAGTGTAATTGTATAAAACTATTTTTTTATTAGTTTTCTTCTAGAACTCGTAGTAGACATAGTTTAGGTTCTCAAAATAAAAAAAACGAAAATTAAGAAAAAAATAAAGAAAAGCTCGAACTTTTCCTAACGATGGATCCTTTGGACAATTTTCTTGAGGGATAAATTCCGACTAAAAACACCAAAATGATTTATTTGTTTTTTAGGATATCTAGGTAGTATCCCTTGGTTTTTCCTTGGGCGCCGGTTCTTTTCCAAGGTTGTAGCTCGAACCGGGTACTTTAAGTTTTTTAGGAGTAGTTAGGAAGAAAATGAGTTGCTCTGAGCTACCTAGTGACATGTTTGGTGCTGACACATTAGGCTATGACATACATTCTATCTTCCCGTGTATTTGGTTTGAATTGTAATGTCTAAGTAAAGTAAATAGCCAATTTTGTGACGCTTTTGCTCAGTTGTTTGACTTGTATGCCACATAGTGCAATATTACTTAAATTTCTCAATTATGTGTGCTTGCTTGACTTGAGAGTTGAATAGAACCATCTTGATTGAGTCATGAACAATGTGTGTGAGAGGATTTGTGATCTTCTATGCTATTCTGTGTAATCTAGAACTTGCCCTATGTGTTAATGGAAGCGAAATCATTAAGTTGTGCTAGTCTAGGAGATGACGTAGGCATTTCTTGCTTGATCATAAACGTGCTTGTCACATAAAAATAAAATTTTCCGTTGCTAGCCTCTTTGATCCTATAGGCATTTCTTTTGGAACCCACATTAGAAGCCATACCCCTATTTGTTCTTAGTGTGAGATTGTTGAACCTTTACCTCCTAAGGCGCTTAGTCTCTAAAAGAAGTAAAGTGAGAGATTTGGGGAGTAGCTTTTGAGTGGAACCATTGAAGGGTCCTTTTGTGCACTAAAGTTGAAATCAAAAGTCACTAGCCGATGAAATTTAACGTGTGGAGTGTGTGTAGAAGAAAGAAAAAAAAAAGCAAGAATAGAGAAAAAAATGATAGTCAAAGTATGTAGAAAACACACACACACACACACACACCTCCCAATCTTACTAATTTGTGCTAGTGGGAGTATAAAAGTGCGTAATTAAAAAAAAAAGGACTATGTTGTATATGGGTTGTGACGAGTGAATTGGTTGAGAAGAATATGTGCTTGAATTATGAGTGTAGTGTATTAAAGTACCTAGGAGGGTTAGTCACTATTCCTAAATGTATCATACTCGTCCTTGAAGTCCTAATTGATCCTAGATTTGACTAGCTTAGATTAGTAGAGATGTTGTCACGACCCAAAACTCTGTCGTGATGACGCCTATCGTGGTACTAGGCAAGCTAACACAATTACCAAAACAGCCGATATGTTTATTTTAAAGGGAAATTTCAAATTCTTCAATATAAAACCTTCAATAAAGAAATTTCAACCAAAGAAAAGTGCGGAATGAAAAGCCCGACATCGGGGTATCACTAGTCATGAGCAACTACTACATCTGTCTATAAACATCAAGACTAACATAGTCTGGGATTAATAGGGTACAACTAATGGGAGATAAAGGAGGAGGAAAGCAGGGTTGCGATCGCCATGCAGCTATTTTACTAACTCCGAGAATTTGCGTCAGAATTAACCAACAGCCTCAACCGTATCTAGAAAACACCTGAATCTACACACAAGGTGCAGGAAGTAATGTGAGTACGCCAACTCAGTAAGTAAGACCATAAATAAAGGCTGAGAAGTAGTGACGAGCAGAAAAGAACACATAAAGATATGGTATGAAATCTCAGTGAAACAATATGCCTTCAAATCGGTATTTGAGTCAAATCATCTCGTAAAATCCAGTTTTGGTGAAAAATCATTTATAAATATTTCTTCAACAATGTCAATAGAGGCTCAATGCAAAAGAGATTGAAAATAATGAAATCATAAACAGCCCCTCGGGAAAGCCTCACAGCCACTCATAAACAGCCTCTCGGGCATACCTCACAGTCACTTGTATCAGCCCCTCGAGCATACCTCACCATCACTCATGCCTCCCAGTCACTCGTCACTCGGTACTCGACACTCACACTCATTAGGTACCTGTACTCACTAGGGGTGTGTACAGACTCCGGAGAGTCTCCTTTAGCCCAAGCGCTAATCTGCACGGACAACTCACGTGCTATAATATTAGTATCTGGATCCGCACAACAACTCACGTACTGCACGGACAACTCACGTGCTATAATATCAGTATCTCACAATGGCCCTCGGCCTCACTCAGTCATAAACCTCGCAAGCCACTGGGGCATCTTAGTAAAAACAGGGGACTCAACCCAAAACAACATTTATATGCATCGAAACAGAGTAATAAGACTGAGTTATTCAGTAAACAAGTTTAATCATGACGGAGTATAGATTTCCAATAAAAAATAGTTAGAGGATAGAATGAAAATTCCCCTGAGGGTCCGAACATTACTGGCACAAGGCCCAAACATGGCATTCAGCCCAAGTTATGAGAATTCTTTCTAAAACACATAGCTATTATACAGCTTTAATCAAGAAATGCAACTCTACAGTTTCTACGGGATGGACCAAGTCAGAATCCCTAACGGTGCACGCCCACACGCCTGTCACCTAGCATGTGCATCACCTCAAAATAGTAGTACGATACGAAATACGAGGTTTCATACCCTCACGACTAGATTTACAGTCGGTTCTTACCTCAAACCAGACAGAAATCTAGCCCGCAATGCTCTTGCCTCTCGACTCGGCCTCCAAATGCTCCGAATCTATCCAAAATTAGTATATTATCATCAATATATGTTAAGGGGATGAAACCCACATAAAATTTACCAAATTAGACCAAAAATCCGTAATTCGGTCAAACTCGGCCCGCGGGCCCACGTCTCGAATCCGGTATATTTTACAAAACTAGGAAACCCATTCACTCCCGAGTCCAACAATACCAAATTTATCAAAATCCGAGTTTGAATCGACATTCAACTCTCAAAAATCGATTTTATGAAGTTTCTATAATTTTTCCCAATTTTCCACCCCAAAGTACTAATCAAATGATGAATTCAATGATATATTAATGTATTTTCGCCAAATCCGAGTTAGAATCACTTACCCCATGATTTTCTTGACAAACCTTCGAAAAATCGCCTAAACCCGAGCTCTCTAGGTCAAAATATGAAATAAAACTTTTGAACCTCGTATTTATAGTGTACCCATCGGATTCTCAATACGCTGACCGCGCACTTTCACCGTTGCCGCGCACGCCTCTCCGCGGTCCGTGGAATTCTCACCGCGGCTGCGAAAAATTCCAACTCCTGCGGATGCGACAAAACCCTTCGATGTCCGTGTCAGCCTTCACCTCTAACTGCGGAATACTGCCGCCCCCGTGAGGCCAACATCATATAAATTTAGAGACCAACATCAGCCACACCAACAACACCAACAACTATTTTTCAACATCTAAACTCGTCTGATAACTATTCGAAACACACTCGAGGCCTTCGGGACCTCAACCAACCATACCAACGCATCCCATAACATCATTCAAACTTAGCCAACCTACGAATCACTCCAAATAACACCAAAATATCACATCAAGGCTCAGATTCAAGGCTAAGAACTCAAAACTCCTAAATTCCACAAACGATTCCGAAACCAATCAAACGTTGTCCGAATATCTTCAAATTTTGCACACAAGTCAAATATGACACCACGAATCTATACAAAGTTTCGGAATTCCATTCTGACCTGATACCTAATTTTCCACTACCGACCGGAAGTCTAAATTCCAATTTCGCCAGTTCAAGTCTAACTCCACCACGAACTCGCTAATCACATTCCGAACCTAACCAACCTACCCGATACCATGCAATACAACTGAACAACACCTAAAGAAACAGAAATGGGGGAAACAGGCTAAGACTCTCGAAACGACCGGCCGAGTCGTTACATCCTTCCCCACTTAAACATACGTTCTTCCTCGAACGTGCCAAGAGTTGTTCCTAAAGCCATCAAATTCGAATAACCTTACCACGAACATACCCGTGGGTGATCCCACGTCACCCTGTCCCATATAGGCCTGATAACACAACATAACTGAAATTTCCTCATCCAACCTAGCCTAAGCCTTAGGATCCAAACTTCCACTCCTGAAATTTTCTACAAGATCAGAATCTCGTATCTACACACTATATAAGTCTGAACAAGTTGTATCCAACCATAGCCATAACTCAGGATGAAATCACATAATATCCCACAATACGCAAACACTCGTAGCGATAATTTATAGTCACTGTGGCTTCTCAGAACGATTCAAATTTCGGAAATAAACCTATTATCAAACAGAGACTCGATCTAACGCCTTCATATACTGCCAATGATGAAAGAAACACGTAGAATCCATAACCATTCAATGGATCAACAAGTGGCGGGACTCCCTCTCCTTTGATAGGAACTATAGCAAAATTTCTAAGCCGATTAACATCAATTTCCTCCCAAATATACCGCAACCAGATCTGATAGCACCCATTCTAGGTCCGAAGACCTCATCCCATCTAACACAACCACTCTACCGACATGACGCATCAATACAGCTTAAAGACATAACCTGTGCAGTCCGTGCACTAATAAGCGACATTCCAAATGTACTCAAACATGGATAATGACATCAACAAGAGAATCGTGCCGTACGATCAACGGGTATCACCACAACGCAATGCTAAGAACTCCTCACACACCGCAAAACCAAAACACATGAATCCAACACACGTGGATCATATATCAACATAACTTCGCTGCAATGCGTGACCCCATCCAAGCGTAGGTCCATATTATATACCTCGCTCCGCCTTGCTCAAAATTAATAGCCACGCGAAGTTTGACATCAAGTACTCAAAGTGCATTACCATAAACACAGAGAATCGAACGATTCAATGCCACACGAAACCCGGAAGAACATAGCCAATACGCCTCCATCATGCAATACCCAATTACTCATCTCACTCAAATCCCGCTATAAGGTCACAAAAAACCGCACTATATGTGCCTAAAACAAACAAATCATGACTCCTCGTAGCATGGAAAAGTAACTCATAAATCCTTCCAGAAAACAAATAAGTCCAACAATAGCTGAATGACACGTCTCTCAACAATAGCACTACGGAGCCAACCAATCCGACTCACCGCAAAACGCCTATCCCTATTGGGGCTACTAATGAACCCCAAATCGATCTGGTCATCCAAAATAGACAAATAACCTTCCGAAGGTTCACATCGACTGAATCACAACACATAACTAACCTCTGACTAATCTTGGCTATGTGTCCACAACCTACAACTATGAAATCATCAACTCATTAGAGTGCCCAATCTCCCAATTCGTAGAGCACACGAATCACCCTATCCAATCTCAACTCAGCCGCCTGAATGTCAAATACTTCTCCAATACAGGATCATACCACGAGGAATACCCCTATAATCTGTATGTGCCACAAGGAAAAATTTGAATATCCACAGCCGACCAACTTGGAGAGTGCCGCCACCCCAATGAAGTATCCATAAATCAAAACACAGCGCCCCTTCTGAAACTTACACCCTCACCAAGCCATATCTAGAAGTAACATCATCTATCTGATCATATGAGATTGTTCATACTACCTAAGAATTCAGAACCTTCCTTTCAAATCGCATCATGACCTTGCACCTGCAAATCTCAATACTACACCACACATCACACCCATTATGCCACCATATGAAAGTTACGACAAACCTCAAAATCCACTCTGAGTCGCAAGAAACTACGTACTAAATCAACTAAGAACTTTTCAATTTGATTTTATTCTAGAGAAAATTATAATACGCCATATAACCCCACACACCAGTAGGAAATATACATCTCGAACCATGGTAGAGACCATCAAGAACCCTCTGAAACCCATTGCACTTAATCCAACCGTCAGGACTGAATCACTATAACTCAACTAAGTTACGCCGGCCGTCAAAACCCAAGAGCATTGTCAAACTCATACGTAGAACCATACCCCATCATAAGCACCCAAAGAACCGATCCTACTCATTATCTTTCTGATCCAACCTACTACCAAGCTATCCTATTTGTCCGAGTTCCTCCTGAATTACCTTCAAATTAATCCTTCTCTTTGCCATAATACAAAAATCCTCAACCAAAACTCACCACGTGAGATCCTAGCACAAAACCAAACCGCCCTAAGGCTCATAAGCCGCTGAATATTCCCTTAAGCAGCCCAAAAGTACCACAACTCAAACACTTACTCTAAAGAGACTTTCTATGAGTTTAAGCTATCCTTTCCCTTTCCTGATACCGAAATGTAGAATCCATAAGTCTTGACACGACCCAACGTGAATCTCAATTCCTAGCTAAATACAATCCTGAAGATTCCCAATTGTTACACATAAATCTTGAATCCATCAGAACCATTCTTGAGAGTCATTTACTCTGCCCAAATCCCAATTAAACCGAGCAAGCGGACCGAACAACCTGTACCCCCATTAGCACACCAACACCCAAGGGAGTAACCCACACCCTTAAACAACCAAGCAAGTTCCTACTCCACACACACTACAACCTTTACAAATACATCTCAATCATTCAATAAAACTCATTTACCCATAGAGTGCAATACATCCTGTATCCAAAAATTTCCATTACTCGAGTCATTCTCAAACTCTATCTCTGCAGGTCATAACTGATTCACCAGTATACCCCGAACTGAAACTAATATAACACATAATTGTGCAATCAACTATAATTAGCGGACTCCCCCACTTGGCTCAAAGCCATAGATTAAGGAAAACAATAAATCACATTGACCATATGCTACCACTGCCACAATACCGTAGTGAGATTTAACTAAATCATTCATAAGCTCATATAACACAAATCATATAATATCTCAAATCATATGCAATTCTCGCATTCACCATTTTAATAGTCATGCCAACTTCCACTAGCGATCTAAACTCAAACTGCAACATATATCATTTACTGGTAAAATAGAACTTGCTAAAAAATGACATAAGGATCACACAACCTCAGGAAACACCGCATGAGCTAACTTCGCCTGCTTAGCCTCACACTGATATCTCCCTATACCCTTTCAAAAATCATAACTATTACGCAATCACTTTATCCTCCCGCATTAAAACACAACCAATGCCTATCTTCGAGGCATCACAATACGCGATATAAGACCTTGCCAAACCGAGATAGCTCCTAATCTCCGTGGTTGAGGACGGTCTAGGCCAACTCTACACCGCCTATATTTTCTTCTGATCCACCTCATTACCATCATTGGACACCACGTTCCCCAAGAATGCTACTGATTTGAGCCAAAATTCACACATGGAGAACTTTGCATAAAACTTCTCCTCCCTCAATCTCTGTAACACAATTTCTCAATTGTTGGTATGCTCCTCCCAGCTACATGAGTACACCAGGATGTCATCAGTGAACACAATAACGAAGGAATCTAAATATGGCTGGAATACATTGTTCATCAAATGCATGAGCGCCACTGGGACATTGGTCATCTCAACCGACATCATGTCACGACCCGAAATCCCACCTTCGGGCCATGACTGCGTCTAACGTTGAACCCGCTAGACAAGCCAACGTTGAACTAAATAAAACTCATTAACAACTAAAACGAATAAGATAACTAAGGCATCGATAGTCAACAATATGCAGGTTAACAAATTACCACAAATAATATAGCAACTTCAAAATAAAACCCATATACATATCCCAGAATTGGTGTCACTTACTTACGAACTGTCTAAGAGATTACTAAATACAAAGGTCTGAAATAAGTACATATGACTATCTTTGAACTATAAGATGAGACAGAGCTGAAAGTGAAGGGTAGAAGGTGACGCCAAGGCCCACGAACGTCTGCAGGTCTACCTCGATGTCTCCTGTATGAACTGATAAAATGCTCCGACCGTCAGTGACCAGCGGGTCCGGCTGCGTAGTCTGCACAACATAAAGAAGTGCAGGTGCAGCATCAGTACAACCGACCCCATGTACAGAGTAAGTGCCGAGCCTAACCTCGGCGAAGTAGTGACGAGGCTAGGACCGACAACAATATATGTACCTGTGCAATTCTATATAATAACAGGAAAATATCGACGGAAATAAGCAAGTAAAAACAGATACGGTGAGAAACATGCTGGGGGTAAAAAGGGCAACAAAATGCTAGCACGGTAGAACAGGGAAATAACTGAAATTTAAAAAGGTAAAAGCAGAAATTTAACGTCTCATCACAGATATTGAACAGCAAAAGGCACGGCATGTCCCCTCGAGCATAATCTCGCAATCACTCGGCATGGAATGTCCCCTCGTGTATATATAGTAACACTCAGCATGGAATGTACCCTCGTGCAATAAATAATCAATGATAAACACAACATGTCCCCTCGTGTGATAAAAAAATATAAACAATCAGCACGACATGTCCCCTCTTACGATAAATAATAAACGATCAACACGGCATGTCCCCTCGTGTGATAAATAATCAACAATCAGCACAACATATCCCCTCGTGCGATAAATAATAAACGATCAACACGACATGTCCCCTCGTGTGATAAATAATCAACAATCAGCACGGCATGTCCCCTCGTACGATAAATAATAAACGATCAACACGGCATGTCCCCTCGTGTGATAAATAATAAACAATCAGCACGGCATATCCCCTCGTGCGATAAATAATATAAAAACAACAATATAATGTGAAAACTAACAATAAAAATTCTCAAGCGTATAGAAATACTCAATAAAATTCTATCGTTCCGGCAAGGGACTCAGCTATAGCCATACTCGCTCAGAAATATAATTTCAACGGTAATGGTACAACATCAATGTATCACTTCTAAATCACCAATTACTCAAAGTACAGAGAATATCGAGAACACGGTACGATTCATCACAATTGACCCACGGGCATGCTTAACCACAACATATAGGTACTCGTCACCTCACCTATACGTTGAACATGAATTTCACATAGCAATTAAGACTTTATACCTATTCCCTCAAGCCAAGGTTAGGCCAAACACTTACCTCGGGTCCAAGATTAGCAATTCAACCCTCTAACACCGCCTTTCCTTTAGAATTCAACTCCGGAATGGTATTATCTAGACATAATTAACTCAAGTGTATCAATAATGACTCAATAAATCAATTTCATAGCCTAATTACCCATTTCCAAGCATTCTTCCAAAAATAATAAAATTCGACCCCGGGCCCGCTTGATCCAAACACGAGGCTCGGACCAAAATCCAATTACCCATACCCCACGAGTTAGAATATATAATTTGTTTTGAAATCCGACCCCATATAGGGGTTGAATTGCCCAAAATTCCCAAAAATCTAACTCTACCCAAAACCCCTAATTTCTACTTTGATTTTAGGATTTTAGGCCTAGATTCTAGTGTGAAATCTTGTAAAAAGAAGTTAAGAAGTAAAGAAAATGAGTTAGAAATCACTTACAAATGTTTTGGAGAAGAAGGAGTGTTTGAAAAATTGCCTCTTATGTTTTTAGGGCTATGAAATATGAAAATAACTGAAATTCCCGTATAATTATACCCATTTCTGGTCCCCCACCGTGGTCCGCGAAAAAACGACCGCGGCCGCGAAGGCAAAAATCAAGAAAATCTTAAGAAAACCCAAGAAAATGACTGTTGTGACATGCTTTAGTATTTTGGCCATAACATACGCTAGAGATGTCCAAATTGCAATATCTTTACCTTTCTGGACACTAGACTCGAAGGGCTCCAACTTTTGTTTTTGAATCATCTCCAAATTCCTTGTGGAACAAAAGATATAAGCCTTCGAAGTCGGACCAGTGACCCAGCCCTTCACCGCGGACTGCGAAAAAATGACTGCGGCCGCGAAGACCTTACCGCGGTCCCCGAAAAAAGGACCGCGGACGCGGTGGGAAGTTCAGAGAATTGTACTCTACTGTATTTTAAGCCTAAAAATATCCCGGGACCTACCCGAAACTCACCCAAGCCCTCGGAACCTCAAACCCAATGAACACACGACTTCAAAATCATCCTACGAACTTATTCGAGTAATGAAACCACCAAAATAACATCAAAAACAATGAATTAAACTCCAAAATCTATAGAATTTTCTCAAACTTCATAAACTATCAAATTTTCCATTTTTTATCCGAAACTCGTCAAATCAAGTCCGTTTCACAACAAATTTTACAGACAACACATATTAACTATATCGAACCTGTTCCGGACGCCGGATACTTAAAACGGGCCCTTTATCACATGTTTCACATCAAAGTTCATTTTTAAAAGTCTTTATTATTTTCGCAAAAAAGTTTTCTTTAAAAATTTATTTCTCAGTCTTGGGACCTCGGATTTCGATTCCGGGCATACACCCAAGTCCCATATTTTCTTACGGACCCTCCGGTACCCTCAAATCATGGGTCCGGGTCCGTTTACCAAAAATGTTGAGCAAAGTCAACTTTATTCAATTTAATTATATAATTTCTTCATTTTATCAGGGTTTTTTTTTCACATAAAGACTTCCCGGCTATGCGCCCGGGCTGCGCACACATATCGAGGTGAGATTAACGGAGGCTTTTGGGGCCTCGCAACACAGATTTAGCTAAATTAACATAGGATGACCTTTTGGGTCATCACAATCTCCACCTCTTAAACAAACGTTCGTCCTCGAACGGACATAGAAAGGTACCTGAGTCTGAGAAAAGATGGGGATAACGGCTCCTCATATCGGACTCAGACTCCCAAGTTACTGCCTCGGCAGGCTGACCTCTCCACTGGACACGAACCGAAGGATAACTCTTCGATCTCAATTGACGAATCTGCCTAGCTAATATGGCTACCGGCTCCTCCTCATAAGTTAAATCCTTGTCCAACTGGACACTGCTGAAGTCAAGAACACGAAATGGATCTACAATGTATCTCCGGAGCATAGATACATGAAACACTGGATGCATGGCTGATAAATGCAGTGGCAAGGAAAATCTGTAGGCCACCTCTCCTACCTTGTCAAAAATCTCAAATGGACCAATGTACCTAGGGCTCAACTTGCCCTTCTTTCCGAACCTTATCACGCTCTTCATATGCGACACTCGAAGAATCACCTGGTCTCCTATCATAAAAGCAAAATCTCAAACTCTGCGATCCGCATAACTCTTTTTCCTGGACTGAGCTGTACGAAGTCTATCCTGAATGATCTTCACCTTGTCCAGGGCATCCAGGACTAACTCAGACCCCAATAACCTTGTGTCTCCGGGCTCAAACCATCCGACTGGAGACCGACATCGTCTATCGTACAATGCCTCATACGGAGCCATCTAAATGCTCGACTGATAACTGTTGTTGTAGGCAAACTCTGCTAAAGGCAAGAACTGATCCCATGAACCACCAAAGTCGATGACACACGCTCGCAACATATCCTCCAAAATCTGAATAGTACGCTCGGACTGTCCGTCCGTCTGAGGATGAAATGTTGTGCTTGACTCATTCTGTGTGCCCATTTCTTGTTGAAATACTCTCCAGAAATGGGAGGTAAACTGAGTACCTCGGTCCGATATTATCGATATGGGCACACCATGCCATCTGACAATCTCTTTCATATAGATCTGTGCCAACTCCTCTGCTAAATATGAAACTGCCACCAGAATGAAATGTGCTGATTTGGTCAGCCTATCCATAACAACCCATACTGCATCAACCATCCTCTGAGTCCGTGGAAGCCCAACTACAAAATCCATCTTGATACGCTCCCACTTCCACTCGGGAACCTGAATCTGATGCATCAAACCACCAGGTCTCTGGTTCTCATACTTAACCTGCTGGCAATTCAAACACTGTCACGACTCGAAATCCCACCTTCGGGCCATGACTGCGTCTAACATTGAACCCGCTAGACAAGCCAATGTTTGAACTAAATAAAACTCATTAACAACTAAAGAGAACAAGATAACTAAGGCATCGATGGCCTNTACCTCGATGTCTCCTGTATGAACTAATGAGATGCTCCGACCGTCAGTGATCACCGGGTCCGGCTGCGTAGTCTGCACAACATAAAGAAGTGCAGGTGTAGCATCAGTACAACCGACCCCATGTATTGAGTAAGTGCCGAGCCTAAACTCGGCGAAGTAGTGACGAGGCAAGGAACAACAACAATATATGTACCTGTGCAATTCTATATAATAACAGGAAAATGTCGACGGAAATAAG
>ML251134.1:1656-32221 GCA_005239495.1 Nicotiana undulata | reverse complement strand
CTGCTTATATCAAACAAAATTCTTGATTTATATTATTCGGGACGTAGTTCGCGCTTATTATTTTGCGGCCGCGGAAGCCTTTTTGCTGGGACGCTTAAAATTCCACTGACAGCAGAATCTTCGTAGGGGCAATTTTGTCCAGTATTTTTAGCTGTGTATAAATACTTCTTTTTCTCATTTTTAGGTTAGCAGATATTCTAAGGAGCTCGTGAATAATGTCTTTTTACCTATTGAGTAATTTTAGCTTAGATTCTACCATTACTCTTAGATTTTATCTTTGTAATCAACTTTTATGGCTTTATTTTCATCTTCTATTTTGATTTCTTCCATGAATACGAGTAGCTAGACCCATAAGCTAGGGTTGTGACCCAACCCTTGTGTGGGTTTCTAATAGGTCTTCTATTTTAGGGTCTACTTGTGATTGAGTTTGTGATTTTTAGTCTATTTCATGCTTAATTCATTGAATTAGTGGTTGCAAACAGTGATTCATGCCTTTTTGGCTAGGGTTATTCTTGAGAGATGACCCAAGTCTAGGTAAAATAGGCTAACAAGGAATTGGGGTGAATTCAAGAGATTGATAGCCTCAATTAAAGGGTAGAGACTAGAGATAGTCATACCCGACTTGAGCCATTTCATTTGCTTTGTTGAAACACCCAATTAGGCTTGAGGAAGCCAATTCGGGCATCCCAAACTGCTGAGAGGTATTAGGTGAGTAATTTAGTATGAGGTTATATCACGTGCTCATGATTCACAAGTCTATCTTAGATTTTTATCCCGTTAGATACTCGCCTAGGGGTAAGTTGCATTCCTAGTGCCTTTAAATACTTAAAAGCTCACAAAAATATTGTAGCAAGTTTGATAATAGTAATCTTTAAAATTAAACTTAGTATAGAAACAAAACCAACCATGTTTAGAAGAGTCTAAATTCTTGATTTATATTATGCAACAAAGTTAAGTGTCGGTCTCATGAGTTAGGGACGTAGCACATATGTAGCCGTGTCTATTTTTTTTAGCACGCGAATAAGAAAGAAAAAAAAAACACTTTTCGTGTAAATCTTAAATATGTAATCATGATTAATATAAAAATTGAGATTTATCCGGTACACACAAAGTGCTCATCCAAACAGAGGTGATGGTAGATATTGTAACGGCTGCGGATTTTTCTCTTACCGAAAAAAAAATGTAATCATGATATTTTTCTGACCGTAAAAATATCTTATTAAGTGAAAAATTTAAAGTTAAATTATTTTTAAATATTAAACGAATGATTATACAGGATTTCTAAGGGTATAGATTTAAGGCCTCAAGAAAAAGACCGAACCTGCATATATTTCCATTGCGCTCAGTCTGTTTCTCCACAAGAGAAATTTGAAATAAACATCGAGCGACGGATTTAATATTTAAATTTGATAAATTTCTTTCACTTTCTTAGTATTAAACTCATTGTAATTTTGAAATTATAAATTCAGAACCTAATAATTGTTAAACTTTTGTGATTTTAGTATATATTTATGTTTCTTATTAAAAATACTAGAGTTTTTTTCTTGAACAAGATTTTTTTTTGGAAATAATCTCGCTACCTCCATAAGTCAGGGATAAAATTTACATACATGTTTCCCCCCCAAGACCTCATAATACAGGGATACATTGGGTACATTTGTTGTTGACGTTGATTTAAATACTGAGTTTTTTTCGTGAAGCGAGAGATCTTTTAAAAACAATCTCTCTATCTCTACAGAGTAAGTGTAAGATTTGCGTATACTACCTTTGCCACAACTAAAAGTTAGATATTATATGACTGTAACTTTTGTCACAAATACGAAAGTGACAAAGATAAAATCGCTGTCTTGTTTTGTATTATGTAGACCTTCATGTCTTGGTACGTGTTAAAGTACAACCTTATCACTCTAAAATACAAAACAACCACAAAAATAAGATTTAAATAGAAAACTCATAGCAAGGGCCAAAAATAACAACTAGACATAAGAATCTAGCTATTTGAGCATTTGCTTGAACTCTTATCTAAATTTAAGAATATAGTTTATATACACTGTCAGTACATAACAACGTAGCATTATCAGTATAGCTTAACTTACTACGATCAAACATCTCTATAATAGTCGCGTCGATATTTTTTAGATGCTATAATGAAGTAATGTTACATATGACATATAACATAACATAAGAGATCGGTTCTGAGAAAATTTGGTTTTTATATTGAATGATTGTTATATAGGGAAATTATTACGGAAAGGTCCGCTTGTATAGCAGGTTGCATTGATTTCACTTAAATGCACACCTATTTGTCTTGTAATTCTCTTTTAGACGACATGATAGTATACAATTTTTTTATACAATCCTTATATAGATGTTGAACACTAAACTTTATTAGGAAAAAAAGAAGAAGCAAATTACAAATAGGAAAAGAATTGCTTAATTAGAAAAATGTCAACAACTTTTGCCAACTTCTTGAACAAAAGCTTTAAGATTCATTTCTGAAGATCCACCTTCTTTTACAGCTTCCCTTGCCAATTCTTTCCATTTTTGAGCATTTCTTCTCATTTCTTCTCCTTTCTCTCCACCATCCATTACCATTTCTATGCATCTTTTTATCTCTTCACTCTCAACGACACCATCTTCGTTCTTTTTCAACCTTACACCTGTCTTCCAAACATCTTCAATTAATTTAGCATTTGTCCCTTGGTCCGTCCAATGAGGAAATGCCACTACAGGCACACCTGTCGATAAACTTTCCAGAGTCGAATTCCATCCACAGTGTGACACGAAACATCCTAACGACGGATGTGTTAAAACATCAAGTTGTGAACACCATGGTACTATTTTCCCTTGCTTTTCCAACTCCATCATACAACTTAATTTCTCTTCTTCTTTTTCATCTCCTTTACCATTTTCTTGATCTCTTATTACCCACAAAAATGGCCTTTTAATCTCAATCAACCCTTTTGCAATCTCTTCCTTTTGATTTTTTGATAAATTCAAGAGACTCCCAAATGAGATATAAACCACAGATGAATTATCCTTTGAGTTCAACCATTCAATATAGTCATTAGACTTTTGAAAAAGATCACCACCAAAAGAAGAATCCAAAGGGTCTTTTCCATCCAAAAATGTTGAAGGAATCAATGGTCCAATTCCAATTAAATTATACTTTTCAATAGCTTTGAGTTCCTTTGGCTCTAATGCATCAAATGTGTTCACAAGTACTTTTTGATTTTCTTCAACATCTAATGTGTCAAGTTGCTCTTTAAATGTTGGTAGAGCAAAACTATATTTTTCATCATTATTACTAGAAGAAAGTAAAAAAGAAGGAAGATCTTGGCTTTTTAGTAATGGAAGCTTAGGCAATTGAATACACCAATTTGGATCATTGACGCAACCTTTAATGGCATCCTCATAGCCATTGAAGTAATAATAATATATGTCTAGCACAATTGCTGGTTGAATCCATAGTAACGCGCACGGGATATGAAATTCACGCGCTACGTTTGCAGCCCATGGAAGCAAAAGAGAGTAGACGAGGGACGTAACAGGACGTCCCTCGTCCGAGCTCTTCAAAATGATATCTTTTAGAGTTTCAGAACCTCGACTTTTTATCTCCGACATGTAATGTTGAGAATCATGCTCATCGACCTTGAAACCATCGTCGTACCCATCAGAGAATGCCGCAAAATGTAAGCCCCTGGGTAGAGTGGAAGTCGCAGTTTTTGCCATACGACGATGGCCGAAAACGCTCGTAGCAAAAGTTACCTCAATGCCCATTCTAATTAGCCTCATGGCAAATTGGAGACATGGATTAATATGGCCTTGTGCTGGAAAAGTCACTAAGAGGACATGGGGTTGCACCATTGTTACACTTAGATAAACTTATCGAGAATAGAAGTTAATGAACCTAAGTCCGAAAAAGAGTTACGTTGGATGAGAGAGAGGAAAGTATGTTAGTATTATTGTGTGAGAGAAAAGGGAAGAGAAATCTTGACTTGTATGACTTAATAATTGTGTGCTATGATAATAATTAGAGTGGGATATATATATAAGGAGTAAGATGTTTGAGGACCAAATTTGGACTGATGACGTTTGAGGTGACGAAATTGATGAGAAGACAAAGTTTTGCAACTTAATTTTGTTTTTTACAAAAAAAATAAAAAAAATCAGGTGGGCAAATCAGAAAGTGACTACAAAGGGAGCTCTGGCGTAACTAAATTCTCCTAGGGTAAGGTTATCTTTGCGTGATTGATAAAATTATTGTCATATTATCAGAAGGTCACATGTTCGAACCGTGAAAATAACCTTTTGAGGAAATGTAGGATAAAATTGCGTATAATAGATTCTGTAGTCTGACCCATCCGGACCTCTCGCGCATAACGAAAACTTAGTGTATCCGTTTTTTTTCTCTTTTCTTTTTCTTTTTTTTATAGTGAGCTATACCTTTCATGCAGTATATCCTGTAAACTCAACTTCATGTTTTGTCATGCATGACTACTGCATGAGTTGTCCTGGATAGGCGTGTCTTTTTTTTTGTTTTATTCAATTATAAAATAAAAAACTTGTGGTTAGTGGCATAATATAGGATGGTTAATAGCGAGATACAATGTAAAAATTGAAGTAGACATGAATTCTTGTGCTAATGGGTGAAAGTTTATCGATAATCTGATGTTAACACCAAATTCACTGCATATGTTTATAGTGCCGTATGGATGACTTTTTATAAGTAATATTAAATATTTTAAAAAAATGAACAAATAAATAAATTATTGTAACGACAAGAGGTATTTTTTTTTTAAATTTATACCCTATTTTTTAATTTTTCTTATTATTGATATATATACATATTTAAGATTTTTTTTGACGAAACGGGTGTCACGTGAGATAAATTAACTGTTATTTGCATATTATTTAACTATTATTAAGTGATATACATTTCACTTTATTTTTTAACTGTTGGTTTTGATATGAATGTTCGATACGAGCGAGTATTTAAGTACCATATGCTGTATGTCTTCTCCATTTTATCACTGCTTTACAACTTCATGATCAATAATAACTAGGGATAATAATCGGGCGGGGCAGGGTGGGTGCGGGGCGGGTTTGGTAAATTCTACAAAAATGTTGTCCCGCCCCGCCCCACATAGTTATTTTTTCAGTTTTTAACCCGCCCCGCTTAATATTTTTCTTCTTCTTTTTTCTCTAACTTTGTGTATTGTTTCTATTTTCAATCATTGATTTTCTAAAAACATGTTCATTACACCGGTATTCCTTGTAATGTGTCATAACAAAGAATATCTTTACCTTTGTAATAATGTATATGTTCTTTCAAAATAAATGAGTTACTATCATTTCCTATTACTAATACGATATATTGACTTTTGTAATTTTATTTTTGTGAGACTTATGCAAACTGGTTAATTCTAAATCAAAATTGTATTCGTGCTAGTGAAGAAAAATATGAAATTACAGTTGAAATGATTGCTTTGTTTCAAAAAAGATAAAATTCAAAGTTATCCCATATTGAACCAGCATTAAACCACAACCCGCACCCGCATAAGAGTAAACTCGCCCGCCCCGTCCCGCACCCGCCCGCCCCATTACCATCCCTAATAATAACGCCCACCGTGTTAATTAGTCAATATTGTGGCGTAGTGAGCATATGCAAAACTAGATCGATAATGTTAAGATAATCTGAGCATTTTTATGATTTTGAATAGACCAAATAGGTTAAAAAGTTAATATTCTGATTCGGATCGAATCCACAGTAAACAACTGGAGCAATGAACTAAACCTAAAGAAATTTGATAAATGTATATTTTTAACCGCTCTAAAAAATAATAACCAATAATTTATATATATATATATATATATATAAAATTTAGCTAGTGCATGGCTGCAATGCAGTTGTTTCGACTGCTTGATCAATTTTGTATTTTGCCCTAGAAACTTTTGGGTCTTAGTCCAATTGGGATGGGCCGATGGGGTCATTATTAAAAAAATTAGCCAATTTATATATATATATATAAATTTTATATATTTTATGGCTATCGAATATAAATAATTTTTACCGCATACTAAAAGTGATCTTTGCATGGGAATGTACTTTCTTGATTTCAATTTACATAATGTAATTTTGGAGTTTAAGAAAGCAAGAAAAATTATTTGAAATTTATAATCTTAAATATATTGTAGTGATAAAAAAAATTTAATAAAAAAGGGGAATGAGTAATTGATAATTTATCTGTTGCGGGGTTGTTTAAATTTGTAGTCCTAATAATAGAACAACTTGGCGTGATGAGACTATTGACGTTTGTGCTGAGAAAAGCCAATCTGTTAATTTCTGATAATTTAAGTAGCCGTCATCAAAATAGATTTTGCTACTACTGCAAAAGTTGCTACGAGGTTGACACGATGATGACATTGGAATTGTCAAGAAATTAATGTTTGACGAATAAATTTGTAGTTCTTGAGATTGAAGTAGGGGCGGTAAGCGTGCGGGTTGGGTCGGACGTGAGTGAGTTAGAAAATAAATAATATAAAATAAATAAATTATTCGAATCGATAAAAACAGGTAAGTCGACGAATAATAAATGATTACTTTTGGAAGAACGTTTAGTCTTCCTACTTGAAAAACCTCTAATTTGAGGCTTTATAAATATAAAAGCTGAATTTGTTAATTATTTATTTTTTAAGTGGATAATATGATTCTTATCTATATTTGATATGCTTGTAAAAAATCTATTATTCAACCTATTTTTCAATGATTAATATTAATGGATAATTATTTTCTTTGAACTCTATTGCCGTAATTAGATTGAAGTAATCTTTAAGATTTCATATTGTTTTAGTGGCTAATAATTAAACCATTAACTATACAACCTGCACTACTGTAGCTAGAGTTCTGTTTATGATATTAAGAGTATAGTATATATATATATATAGACGAACTCAGAATTTGAATATAACGGGGGCATCATTAGTGAAGAACTTTACCAATAGTTATTGGGTCCCGTCAGATGTCGACAAATTTTACGTAATGACTCGCATATATAAGTGAGTTAGGAGGTGAAGTTGGGTATGGAACTTGCGAAAAGGGAAGAGATTAGAACTTTTAAGGCTGGGGTTTAATCAAAATAAAAAATAGATGAAAAAATAATTAAAAGAAAAAAGGAGGTTTGGGTGAATTCTAAGCTAAAAAGACAAGACTTTAAATGAAAATTCTAGGCTACACTTAAGCTAAAAAGGAAAATTGTTTAAGGAAGTTGAGGGTTTCCGGATTTGATGCACATTCGACCAGTGCTCCCATCAGGCTTTTATGCTTTAGGGTGCCTAATTAAATATAAAGCTGCTTCTCAAGGTATATATACATATAATACATATATATACAAAAAAATTCCTGAAGTTTACGGAATCCCGTGACCCCCTCGGGATACACTTAGGTCCGCCTCTCTCTCTATATATATTAGTAATTCAAGTCGTAGTTGCAAAGAATTTGCATCCATAAAAAAACCTACAAGTATCCTAATTAAACTGTTTTTCTTCATTGAATTACTTCAATAACCAACCTTAAGGAGGTACTCGTACTCTTTTTTCTTTTCAAATCATATTGTAATTAATAAATAGGATTATATCTACATGCCCTTGTCACCTTTTCTATTTATACTAATCGTTTTTTTATGTGTTATATTTTTTATTTTTTGTTATTTTTTTCCCCTTCTCTCTCTTTAGTCTTTGTTTTGATTTTTAAAAATTGTAAACCAAAAATACATCTCTCAAACACCCTCTAAGAAACCCGGGTCTCTGACGTTCACGATGTATCCATGCTCTTGAATTCCTGAATACGCATCTAGCCGTTTAATTTAGAGCCCGTTTGAATTAACTTTAAAAAAATGAGTAATAATTTTTAAGTTAAAAAATAATAAGTTGATTTAAAAGCCAAAACCAAACACAGTCTTAGTCTTGTATTTAGGAAAAATATGTACAATGTCAGTGCGACCAATTAATACTGGTGTTGAGTCATCTCTTTTTGTTTTATTGTAACTTTTTCGAGTGGAGTGGGCAAAGGCCATGAGAAAAGGAAGAGGACCGTCTTAAAGTTCACTTTAAACTTCAAATGTATGATAAGAGTTTTATCTGTGATTAATTAATTTAACCACTTGATTATTATTGATGTTTCGGAAAAGGTCCAATTATGTCCCTCTATTGTACGAAATTGTCATTCGTTAATACTTTAGCTTATATGTGACCTTACCGTCACATAATGGTCCATATATGCTTTTTTTGAAACGGAATCACCCAAATTAATTAGCTCTTTCGTTAATTGTACTAAAATGTATTAGAAATACTATTTTCTTTTTATTAATATTTTTTTCCCTTTCTCTTTTCTTTCTTCTTTTTTCTTTTTTTCCTTTTCCTTTTTCTTTCTCCCATATCCGAGTTCCTCCATTGTTGTTACCTTTTCCATTTTCGTCACCAATTTAACTTGACAAACTCATGAATTCCTGCTAATTTTACAATCATAAACCCCACGGGTTCTTCTCACCTGAAGGAGAAGAAAATTGTTTGTGAAATTTTCCCGGTGATGTTAATTGGATGAAGGTAGGATATGGTTATTCAAATTTTGAAGGTCTTGTTCCCTTCTAATCTGAAGCTCTACAGTGAACAACACCTTCAAAATTTGAATAACCATACCTTACCTTCACCAAATCAACACTACCGAAAAAAATTTCTCTGACAATTTTCATCTCATTCTTTTCAGAAGAACCAGAGCCTTCTCGCTTGGAAGTTTTTGGTGGTGTAGGTTTGATTTTTAGGAATAAAATCACGTGAAATTGGTGACGAAAATGGAGAAGACATCGACAATGGAGGAAATCAGATATGGGAGAAAGAAAAAGGAAAAAAAAAGAAAAAAAGTACTAATAAAAAGGAGATAGTGTTTCTAATACACTTTAACACAATTAAAGAAAAAGCTAATTAGTTTGGGTGGTTTCATTTTCGAAAAGGGCATATATTGACCGACTATGTAACGGTAAGTGCATATATGAACCAATTATGTGATGGTAAGGGCACATAAGGATTAAAATATTAACGAAGAACAAATGTGCTCTATTTCATATAGTACAAGGGCATATTTAAACCTTTTCCATTAATGTTTTTAAACTCAAAAGGCTTGACGTATATAGGAGATTGTACCAAACAACAAAAATATTTATGTTCAAGTAGATAATTGGGTGCCCTTTAACACCCTTTCTCCTCCTCAAAATTTGGTGGGAACATGATAGTTAATAGATTTAGGAAACAAAAGATTTATATATGCTATTATTTTTCTTGTATTTGGTTACCATAAAATATTTTCAAGAACAAAAATGCTTTTCTCACTTGTGAACGGAAATCATTTTCCTTACAACTCTTTTAAATTTTTTTAACTTTATATATATTAATCACTTAGATTATATGTTAGGGGTTGTCCGGATTTTTTAATCATATTTGGTTTTCCTATTTCTTGAAGGAAAGGACAACATATTTATCTTAATTGGGTTTTCCTTTTTGTAGAAGGAAACTGTAATTCTTCCATGTTTGGCTAGTTCTTTTTCTTTTAGGAAAATGTTTGGACTTCTATAAATTGAGGATCTTCTCATTCAGTAGCATCCATAATGTAGCCATATGGGGTTTGAGAGTCGTGTTTAGGGGGAGAACTTTACGGGACAAGTGTAGTGTGTCACTTGTGTTTGCCTCTTCGTGAGGTTGTTCTCTCTTTTATATAGTGGATTACTTATCTCCGCGGTGGACGTAGGTCAGTTGACCGAACCACGTTAAATGTTTGTGTCTCATTTAGTAGATTTCTCTTTTATTATCTGGTTTATCATCGTTCAATTGTTGCGTTACTAGCTTCCGCATGACACCTGATTATTTTCGGTCCTAACAATATATTTATTAATATGCAGTACTAAAAAAAATCATCAAACTCCTCTCCTATTTTGTTAATATTATTATCTATTTTTAGTACATATATATTTCTCATACTTTTTCACCAATCAAATATAGTTTTTTTTTATAAAAATAAATTTTATCATACCAAACAAACACGAATATTGATTAAATTTGTTATATTTGACATCAATTAAGTAGCTATTTTATTAAGGTCATCAGGTGAGTGACCTAACACTATTTCTACATTAACTAAGATAATTTACTAAGAAAAAAGAAAAAGCTTCTTAGCTATGATAGCACTAAACTTATTTTTTTCTCTTAACAATGATCAAGTAAAAACTCATTAACATAAGCCTTAAGATTTACATTAGATGAACCATTTTCCTTCATAGCTTCCTTAGCCAAATCCTTCCATTTCTTGGAATTCTTCCTCAATTCCTCCCCTTCCTCACTATCTCCCGTTACGATCTCTATACACCTCTCGAACTCATCTCTTTTAACGATACCTTCTTCATTAGCGTTCACTCTGACACCAATCTTCCAAACATCTTGAATGAGTTTCGCGTTGCAAACTTGATCATTCCAAATCGGGCATGCCACGATAGGCACACCAGAAGCTAAGCTCTCTAAAGTCGAATTCCATCCACAATGAGTTAAGAAACAGCCTACAGACGGATGTTTGAGGACTTCCATTTGCGAGCACCAACGCACTATTCTCCCTGTCTTTTCCAATTCCTCTTTACAAGTCAACTTTTCCTCGGGTTTTTCCCCATTTAGGGTTTCTCTAACCACCCACAAAAATGGCTTTCCACATTTCAACAATCCTTGACCTATCTCTTCCATCCATTGACTTGATATCTCAACATAGCTACCAAATGCTATGTAAATAACTGATTTATTCGCCCTTGCATCTAACCACTCGATGAAATTATTTTCACTTTCGATCATATCAGCCGCGAAAAAATTATCTTTTTTATCTTTCTCATCAAGAAAAGATGAAGGAATTGAAGGTCCAATTCCAACCATAGTTACATTTTTCAAAACCCTCAAAGCATTAAGTTCCAATGCATCAAAAGTATTAACAAGAATTCTTGGATTTTCTTCACTATTTAATATCTCAATTTGCCTTTTAATTGACTCAACTGCCCAATCATTAGACTTTACATCATCAAACACAAATGAAGGAAAATCACGTGAACTAAGTGAAGGCAAACCTGGTAGCTCAATAACTTGATCCTGAGAATCAAAATTCTTGAAATAATTAGCAAAATTAGTAAAACGATAATAATAAATATCAAAAACAGTAGCTGGTTGAATCCAAAATAAAGTAGAAGGAATATTAAATTTTGTGGCAACTGAACCAGCCCAATCCATAAGAATAGTATAAATAACACGTGTAAAAGGGCAACCATTTTCTGCCTTGGATTTAATTAAATTGGCAATAAATTCTGAACCATGAGATTTTATTGCTGAATTGAACAAATGGTAATCCTCAAATGAACCTTTGAAATTTCCATCATAGCCATCAGAGAAAGGAGCAAAGGATAATCCTTCAATGTTTGGGAGATTTTTAATGCGATTGAAAGCTGTTAGGCTACAAGATAAAGTGACTTTAACACCTAAATTGATTAACTTTTTGGAAAATTGAAGAGATGGATTAATATGACCTTGTCCTGGAAATATTGCAACAAGAACATGGCAATTATTGTTCAAGTTTTCCATTTGGGTGAAAGATAGAATTTTGTAGTGTTTGCATTGGTATGTACTATGTGGTTTTAGAGCTTATATAAGATAAATTTTGGACATATAGTGAATGATGACGTTTGTGCTGACACCATACATTTTAATAATTCAATTCATGTTACTTCATTTGTTTCACTATCCATTGTGACTCTTATGAGTGGAATTTCGTTGACAAGCAAATTCTCCGGGAAAATGAATTGGGGTCTATGTTGGCTTAATACGATGAAGACAGACGGAAGTAAAGGGCCATATACTACCAACGTAAGAAAAATGACTAATCGATTCTTTGGTCATTCGTGATCGAATACAACCTAGGAAGAGTTGTACGCCTACATAACTTACCTCCCAGACCAAGAGGAATTCCTCTAAGCCGTATCATCAATGTTAATAGCATTTATCGATGCTTCTATACACTGAGGCCTAAGTTGGACTTTCTCTTTCTGCTATTTGCCACTCCGAAGTTTAGGATTTAGTTTCGAACCGATGGAATTTAGGATCGCATACTTGGTCACCTGATTCTATGGAGGGTCCCTTTTTTACTAGTAAGGACGCAGGAAGCAAAAAAACTTGCGCGAAGGACAAAGTTAAACAAAAATTGAAAATTTTAAAATTTGTTTAAATACCCCAATAACAATAACAACAACAATTTATTCAGCGACTCGATGTAGTCTCACAAATGGGGTCTGAAAAAGTGACGGAACCACCTTATAGGGAGGGGTGTCAATTTGACACCCCTTCGTGAAAGAAATACACTGTGTAGGTAGGTAAGAAAATAAATTATATGTATATATACTATATATTGACTCCCCTTAATTTTTTAGTATGTTTACTTTTATATATTTTGACACCCCTTAACAAAAATTATGGCTCCACCATTGGTCTGAGGAGGGTAGAGTGTACGCATACCTTATCCTTACCTTTAAGAAGGCATATAGGCTGTTTTCGGTAGATCGGTTCAGGAAAGATAAAGAAAAGGGGCAATATCAGCAAATCAATCTGACAACTGAAGCAAAAATACAAATTAACGTGTGTTTGACAATATATATTTAGCTAGCGTTTCGCCATAAATTTTCAAATTTATTTTAAAAAATTTAATTTTTAGATTATGCCAACCTATTGTATATGCATATTGTTTTTTAATATACACCTATATATAATAAGGGCCTGTTTGGCCATAAGAAAGTTCACCTTTTTCTGATTTTTTTTAATAATTTTTTTCCGAAATCAATGTTTGGTCATGATATTTTCAAATTTCACTTGAAGTTGAATTTCAAGATTTTTGCGAAATTTTGAAGAAAAAAACACCAATAAGCTGTTTTTCACAATTTTCACTTTAAATCAGTCACAAAAATTTAAAACGGCTCCACAAATTATATTTATATCCAAACACAACTCTAATTTTTAAATAGCATTTTTACTTAAATTAATTTTTTACTTTTTCTGAAATTTTAAAGCATTATTGGATGACAGCAGTTGTGCCTACTGCTGCAGGAAAAAAATAGGTTATCTAGCCGTTTTCCTGTGTCATATCTGAATTTCTTTTAATATTTCTTTTAAAAAGATGATTAATATAGCCATGGACAGTTTGTATGATCAACCTCTAAATTTAAAAGAAATATTTTTAGCAAAAGTAAGAGCGAGGAGAAAGTATATAATATATAGCACCTGATTTTAAACCAAGAATCTGCAGAAAGAGTACAGAAACAATCAAATAATACAATGGTTTTTTTATTTGTTTGAAGGGTATTAAAGCTGTAATTTGAGAATCTAGCAGATTTCAGTATGAAAGTAAAAAGGGAATTTAACTACTATTGTCACGAGAAAGTTTTAAGGAATCCAGATGCAATAGTAGGTATAATTAGGGGTGTTTATAAAAACCCGAAAAATCGAACTAAATCGAAAATCAAATCAAATCGATCAAAAAAATTCATACTTTTTGATTTGGTTTGGTTTTGGTTTTGAATTTTAAAAACCGATCAAATTTGGTTTGGTTTTGGTTTTAATAAAAAAAATAACCGAACCAAACCGACTATAGGAGTAACTATTTCAAATTTATTATTACACCTATATATATGTATATTATTATACAAAATTTCAAAAATATTATGATGAATGTCAATCGTTTGCACTTTTAGTACAATTCTTACCTTTATATTCTAGTTTGATTGGTAGTTTTCTTTTGTTAAGTGTAAGAATCCATTTCATGTTAAAAAAAATAATTTTAATTGAGTCCTTAAATTATTCATCACTATTTGATTCAATTAGCATCAATATATTTTAGTAAATAATAGATTTCTCAAAGGGCAATTGATTTGATAGTGTCACGTTGAAAATGTGGTGCCCGGAATATGTGTTTGGTAGTGTATGTCTTATATTTAAGAAAAAACCGACAAATAACCGAAAAAACTGAAAAATCGACATAAACCGAATCGAGAAAAAAACGACTTAATTGGTTTGGTTTGGTTCTAATATTTGAAAAACCGACTTACTTGATTTGATTTCTTTTTAGGGAAAAACCGATCCAAACCGAACCAAGAACACCCCTAGGTATAATGTAAGTTACTTAATATTTTCAAAGATGTCCAATTTCTTACATTTTCTGTCAGTGGCGGAGCCACCTTATACGAAGGGAAGAAACTTTTATATGTATACAATATATATACTATATATTGATTTCCTTTAATTTTTTGATATATTTACTTTTATATACCCATTAATGAAAATTCTGGCTTGATTTTCGGCATAAACCGTACATCTACGAGAGGGTTTATGCCTCACAGTAAAGGTATTATCCTATATAGCCATTCACCCAACCATTTAAACTAAAAATAGCTGACGAATGTACAATATATTCTATGGATAATTATATACAACCTATACATACTCGCTAGAAAATATAAACAATAAATCCAGCCAATTTTTTTCCTTTTTTGGGTACTTTTGTAGAGGAGTTATCAGAAGCATGTAAAACATCCACCATGATATTATATAAATTTCCCGCACATTTTTACCGCTATAATAATGTGTTTTTTTTTTTTTTTTTTGGTTTCTCACTCGGTGTTCGGTACTCGCATTAGAACTCGACTATATCCGAATTTACGTTGCGTACGGCCCATTCGGGGGGAAGCGACCTAAGATTTCAAATACAAACAAAACCTTAACTTTATCTAACAACAATATGTTGCTTTATTCTTTGCAGATAAATCTACTCAATGTGGTGATCCGCTTTGCAGATATAGCCATTATTGATCAGGATCGGGGGCGGATTTATAAACTAAATAATGGGGCACGTGAACCCATAGTTTTCCTCCAAACTATGTGTTTTATGTATGTATTTTCTAGAATTGATCTAATATTATATACTGGCAGCCATGCTCCAAAAAGACTGAATGGTGCACATGGTTGAATACTGAATTATTTACTTAAAGAAACATGGATCGATTTTTTCACTTAATATATTTATCTCCCTTTCTTTAATGCATCACTCATGTTCTAAAAGTCCTAGATCCGCCTCTGATCAGAATTCTATCCGCTTCTTTGTCATGGAATAACTCAACAACTTCCTAGACGAGCCCCTTTTTGAACCGACTATTTCAATGACTAGCACAAAATAGATCATTGAACAAAAATTATTAGGTACGACCCGTAGCTTGGTTTCTGCCTACGCCCCTAGTTGGAGGCGCTGAGGCCCTGCATATAGTGACAAAAACTAAGCCTAGTGCGATAGTGTCTAGATTCAAATTAGGTCACTATTTTGCTCTCTTCCATAAAGGTTGCCTAGTGCGATGTTGTCTCAATAACAATAACAAATTCAGTATAACCCCACGAATGAGATCTAATTCGATACTGTTTATTTTATCGTAAAAATGGATCGTTTTTTTAAACTCCAAAAACAACTTCGATTTAATTAATCCAAATGCAAGACAAAATTCCACGTGATTATACATAGTAAAGAATAAAAAATCGACATTGAGATACCCCTGCAACACAGACAAGAGAGTAGGTATGACCATATGATTTTATATATTAACATAAACCATGAGAAATTCTTTGTATATGCCATGCTATTCCTCCTTAAACAACAAAAGGATGTTCCACCAACAACAGACACACAAAAACTTTAATTTATTAGGTTCACCTTATGTCTCTATTTTTCCCTCTTCTGAATTGGAATCGAGACGACATTAATTATGATCGAGTGAGCTAGCTTCAATTTCCGCCATGACTGCCTAAACCGAGGTCTGAAAAAAAATTCAGTATTTCCTTGCTCTGTATTTTGTCACCTTGTTTTTGCCGGAAATTGAATATCGCCGGAGCTGGTACTGAGTTACTGTACCAGCATGTCCCGCTCTGATACCATGAAGAATTGTGAAGAAGATGATAGAGGAAGAAAAGTTGTAATTGAATTCTCTAAGACCAAACATTACAAACAACGTTGTATATATAGCTCCACTAACTTTGACAGTTGTACTTTAACTGAATTAACAAACTAACTCCTTTTAACTAACTTCTACACCATAAAATTTTAATATGTACACTTAGACCCTCAATATTCTAAGATGTAATGTAGGTATCCTATCCCCTAGAATGTAAGTATCAACGACTGATTTCACGACTCGAACCCGATACTCCTATTTGCATATTGCTTATGGATAAAAAGTTTTAAAAAAAAACATTCATAATGTATTGAAAATGACTTAAAATTATCCTATCATAACTATCCTTAATATTAAATTTAAGTGAAGGTGATATAAAATATGTGGATCTTTGTATATATTAACTAATTTATTGGTCGACATGTAATTAGACTCAATAAATTCACAACTCGATTAATTAACCTAAGACATTGGCATTAAGATTTAATGAATTTATTTATATATACCTACTTTCTTTATTCCTTCACTAATACTTACGGTTGAAACAGAACTGGACTTTGTTGGTTCTGTGTCGATAGTATTCCCTCGTCTTTCAAATGGTGAATTACCGAAGCCTAAATAATAATATGTTCTGTTTAGTTCTAAAATTATCGAAATACCATTTCAAATTTAAAAAATAATATAAGAATTTAACAGATCTTGGAATATGAAAAAACAAAGTGATTGACGCATTTCAGTAATACTTAATAAGAAAGTGATGATACAACGTAACTCATTATTTAAAATAAATAAAAATGGATACACTTTATAGTTTTATTAAATATTACATCCCATGAGAGGATCCCAAATATTTCTAAATATATTTTAAAGAAATTTTTATATAAAGTCTTAAAAGTATATATAAAATGGCATATATATATTTGTATCGGTTTGGCCCATATTTTTTTACTCAATACCAAATCAAATCAGACCGAACCTAATCAAATTACTTAATCGAATTGGTTTGACTCATAGGTTTGATGCGATTTTCTGATTCAATTTGAAAGCATCTACAATTAATGTTGGGCAAGTGAATACTCCAAAGTTTAAGGATCAGATTCAACGAATTTTCTGAACTACAGTACATCTTCAACTATCTAATATTTTGCCTCGTGTTTCAGCTTCTTATATGAACAACTTTACACTTTTCTTTAGCGATTACTTATAAAAAGGGAAATATCGTTGAAATCGTAAATAATTTAATTAAAGTAAAACAAAATAAAATTTTATAGTACAAAGAGACTACTACCAAAACTGGAGTTTGTTTGTAGCTTTTTATATGTGAATGTGAGTATAATATTTATATTGTTGGAAAAATAATAACCATAAAAGTGGAGGGTAAGTACTTATTCGCATTTGGTGTTTACACCGAAAGAGTGCATGAATAATGAGTCGAAAAAGCATTTGAATTTCTTTGCTTTAGCTTTTGGGAGTCTAAATAGTCGTTCATCCAACCATTAAACTAAAAATAGTCAATGAATTTATAATATATGTTTAATTCCAATATATATATATATATATATAAAGTAAACATTGAATCCAGACGACTATTAGAGTATAAATTCCATCTTGTTGTACGCCATATGGGCTTCATCATTGTTAATTAGTTGGATATTAAGGGCCTACAAATGTGTCTTAGAGTCTAGGCAGAGTACAGGGGAATTGGATCGAAGAATTAACCTAAATAGCCGCTCATCTAATAATTTAATAATCGATGGAGGTATAATATATGCGTATTTTATATATTTTATGTATATAATTGTGTATAATTAATGTATAATCTATGTATATAGCTAGAAAAAGTAAACAATGAATATGATCGGCTGTTTGTGTAAATATGCCAATTTGTATGGCTTCGAATTATAGCCCAAAATATTCAATTTCACGTGAAAGCCAAAACAATAAATGAAAGGCAACATTTTTTTTAAAATATTTCAACGCCCAAAAAATATGTATCTTTCTTTAAACAGTGGGTGAAAGGACTAATGAATCCATATTATTAGAGTTATTAGGGAAGGACAAGAAGGGGAAAAAGTGGAGGAAAAGTTGAGGTGCAAAGATGAATTGGTAAAAACAAGGAAAAATAGTATCTTGGTGCTCACAAGTGGAAGTCCTAAAGCACCAATCTTTACGTTGTTTCTTGAGTTACTGTGGATGAAATTTGACTTTAAAAAACTTATCTTTTGTAATGTCAGTCGTGGCATGTCCTTTGTGGACGAATGAAAGTTGCGACACTTAGCTCATTCAAGATGTTTGGAACACTGGCGTTGGAGTGGACGCCAGTGAAGAAGGTATCATTGAAAGAGATGAGTTCGAACGATGTATAAAGATCGTGATGGAAGGAGAGCAAAGGGAGGAGCTCAGAAAGAATACCAAGAAATGGAAGGATTTGGCATAAATTTTCGGTATTAATTCAGACATAAAATATTCAAATTTTTGAAATGAAATTTAGAACGAATTAAAAGGTAATAATTCAAAAATATTCACAAAAACGTGATTAAAAAAAACTCGTTTGACTCTCAAAAGTAACCATAAGTGTATCATATACAACCTTTTCTTGGCTATCATTGTCTAAAAAGGCAAAGTGTTGTGACTTATTTCTTGGCAACTTCTTGTTGTTTCTACGAGAATTATCATTATCCTATATGAATTAGTGGCTACATTTCTTTGAAAATATCGAAGAAAATGATTCGTATAAAATTCATATCGTCACCGCAAACGTCATTATTCTTTCTCCATTTCAAGAATTGTCTCTTATATACTCTCTCTTTAAAACCTTACACAAATGTAAACAATTCTACTAGAAATTAAAATTCTATCTTACACCCAAAAAAAATATATGGAAAATTTGAAGAATGAATGCCATGTTCTTCTTGTAACATTTCCAGGACAAGGTCATATTAATCCATCTCTTCAATTTTCCAAAAAATTAGTTAATTTAGGAGTGAAAGTCACTTTTTCAACAAGCCTAACAGCTTTCAATCGCATAAATAATCTCCCAAAAATAGAAGGATTGACCTTTGCTCCTTTCTCTGATGGCTATGATGGAAAATTTAAAGGCTCGGTAGATGAGTTGGATTCATTTTATTCTTCTTTGATTAGTCACGGATCCGAATTCGTGACTACACTCGTTACATCTAGGGCGGCCGAGAGCCGCCCTTTCACGCGTATTATTTACACGACCCTTATGGCTTGGGTTGGTTTAGTAGCCAAGAACATTAATGTCCCGTCCACACTTTTTTGGATCCAACCAGCTACAGTTTTCGATATTTATTATTATTGTTTCACCGATTACAATAATAATATACCGAATATATTTTCACAAGTGAGGTCTAACTATGCCGATTATATCAAGATTTGTTCTCAAGATCAAGTTGTAGAGCTTCCAGGATTGCCTCAACTTAGTCGTCGCGATTTTCCTTCGTTTGTGTTCACTGATGAGAATTCTAGTTATGGTTGGGGAGTTAAATCTATCATAGATCATATTGAGCTATTGAATAATGAAGAAAATCCAAGAATACTTGTGAATACTTTTGATGCCTTGGAACCTAATGCTTTGAGGGTTTTGAAAAATTTAACAATGGTTGGAATTGGCCCTTCAATTCCTTCGGCTTTTCTTGACGAAAAAGATCCGTCTGATAAATCATTTGGAGCTGATTTGAGACGAAGTTCGGAAAATTACATAGAGTGGTTGGATACAAAGACTAAAGAGTCGGTTATTTACATAGCATTTGGTAGCTATTCTGAGATATCAAGTCAATTGATGGAAGAAATAGCTCAAGGATTAGTAAAATGTGGAAGACCATTTTTGTGGGTGATTAGGGAAGGAAAAGAAGGGGAAAATCTAGGGGCAAAATTGAGTTGTAAAGAGGAATTGGAAAAGAAAGGGAAAATAGTGTATTGGTGTTCACAAGTGGAAATTTTACAACACCCTTCTTTGGGTTGTTTCTTGACACATTGTGGATGGAATTCGACTTTAGAAAGCTTATCTTCTGGAATCCCAGTCGTGGCATGTCCGTTGTGGACAGATCAAGGTTGTAACGCTAAGCTCATTCAAGATGTTTGGAAGATTGGCGTCAGAGTGAATGCCAATGAAGAAGGTCTCGTTGAAAGAGATGAGTTTAAGCGGTGTATAGAAATCGTGATGGAAGGAGAGAAAAGGGAGGAGCTCAGAGGAAATGCCAAGAAATGGAAGGATTTAGCTAAGGAAGCTATGAATGAAAATGGTTCATCTAATGTAAACCTCAAGGCTTATGTTAATGAGAATTTACTCGGTCGTTGTTAAAATCAAAAAATAATAATTGAGAGTCGTTATTGTAATCCTTCGCGCTATGTTATAGTACATGTTATGCATAATTGAATGTTGATTCTTGATTATTGACTATGTTTAATTGCATGGAATGTTGTCTTGGATGGACCAAATAATATTAAGCATGTCGTCTTGCCCTCCCAAAATAAGGGCAAGACTACGTACATCTTGTCGTCCTCATGCCTCATTTCTAGGAATTCACTGATTTTTTTTTTTTTTGTCGATGCTTCTGGTCTAGTCCTAATCCCGCTCAAGCTCACAGGTTCAGAAAATTACGCATTGTGGAGCAGGGCGATGAAATTGGCACTCCAGGGTAAAGGTAAGCTTGGTTTTGTGGATGGATCGTGTACTAAAAACATGTATTGGTAGTACTGTTTCAAATGAATTGATGCCTAGTATTGTATATGCATCAAATGTGAAGAAAGTTTGGGCTGATTTTCAAGAAAGGTTTAATAGATCGAATTTGACGAGAATATACCATCTCTGGACTGCTATTGCGACTTTGAGACAAGGAACAGATTCTGTTACTAGTTATTACTCGAAAATGAAAGATCTATGGGATGAATTAATGTCATAGCACCTTTGGCTTCATGTGATTGTGAGGAGTCTAGGCCTTCAGTAGAATTATTGAAGAACATACGCCTATTGCAGTTCCTTATGGGATTGAATGAAAGCTATAGCAACATTCGAAGTAATGTGTTGGCAAAAAGGCCTGTAATTACAGTAAATGAGGCATATGCAATAGCCACACAAGAGGAGAGCCAAAGGACTTTAGGAGTCACAGAAACCTTGAAGGATCCTCTAAAAATGCTAGCTGGTAGAGGCCAAGAGTTTAAACCTAGGAGGATAGGACTCATTTGTGATCACTGTGGTTATAAAGGGCATCTAAAGGAACAATGCTACAAAATAGTAGGTTATCCACCAGATTTCAAAAGCAAGAAAAGGGGACAGAATTCAGGGAACATAACTTATGTAAATAGTGCAACCAGTGAAGAGACACAGGTGCCAATGCTACCTACACAAGGGAACTTTTTCACTGAGGAGCAATACAAACAGCTGGTCAGTTTATTGCAGAAGACCAACACATATGAGTGTTCCACTAACACTGCAAGTATTTTTACTTTGATGGCAAATGCAGCAGGAAGTGATCGAGTTTGGATAGTTGATTCAGGTGCAAACCACCATGTGACACATTGTAAGGATGCTCTAAATAACCTTAGAACTGCAGATCATAAAGCTAGTGGAGTTCAGTTACCTACAAGGAGCAGAGCGGAAATCACACATACAGGAGACACGATAGTTTTAGGCAAGAACTATTGAAGGAGTGTTGTATGTGCCAGATTTTAAATTCAACCCGTTATCAGTGTCTAAGGTCACTAGGGAGTTATGTTGCTCAGTTGGATTCTATCATGATTTTTGTATATTTCAGGGTCTATACAATGGCAAGGTGATGGGGATTGGTAGAGAAAATAATGGGATGTATTTGATAAAAGAAAATCTACCAATAGCTGCAGTCAGCTTTTTGAAGGAACATGGAGAGACAACACTGTGGCATTTGAGTCTAGGTCATGCATCAACAAAGGCAATGAAACATATTTCAGAACTAAGGAATAAGATACAAGAAGGCAAGGAGAACAACTGTGAAGTATGTCATTTAGCTAAGTAATGTAGACTTCAATTTCCACTAAGTAGCAGTAAGTTAAGTAATTATTTTCAACTCATACATATGGATGTTTGGGGACCTCATAAGGTACCTACTTATGATAGAAAGCTTTATTTTGTTACTATAGTAGATAACTATTGTAGATTTTCTTGGGTATGCCTAATACAATCTAAGTGTGAAGTAGTTACTGTTATAAAGAACTATCTTGCAATGATAAAGACTCAATTTGAAGCAACTGTGAATACTATTAGATCAGACAATGGTACATAATTTTTCAATTCTCAATGCAATAATTTGTTTTCTTCATTGGGCATTATACACCAAAGCAGTTGTCCCTATACTCCTCAACAAAATGGGGTTGTTGAATGCAAGCATAGACACATCTTGGAAGTGGCAAGGGCTTTGAAGTTTCAAAGTACTATTCCTAGGAGATTTTGAGGTGATTGTATAAGGACAACAGTGTATTTAATAAATAAATTGCCTGCCAGTGTCTTGAAAGGTAAATCTCCTTATGAGATATTATTTGGAAAGCCAGCTAAGATAGATCACTTGAGGGTATTTGGTTGCTTATGCTATGCAAGTAACCTGCCCAAGGGTGATAAATTTGCAGCCAGAGATAAGAAAGCTATTTTGATTGGCTATTCAGAAACACAGAAATGGTATAGATTGTATGATTTAGAAAAAAGAAGTGTGTTTGTAAGCAGAGATGTGGTGTTTAAGGAGCAGGTTTTTCCTTTTGAGAAAGGAGCTGATTCAGAAGGAGGAAAAGACTTGTTTCCTTCCCAATCTCCAACTTAGATAGTGGACAACCATCAACCACTAGTACCTGTACAAATGATTCTCAGAACATAGAACAACCATCAAATGAACATGTTTCTACAGAATTGGAGCCTGTTCATATGGAAATGGATACTGACAAATAGACCATGCAGAGTCTGGTGATAACCATGAGTCTTGTACTAATTTGGATTCATCCACAGCTGATGCAGAACCTGCAGCTGAGAGACTTATCAATGAAGAAGTAGCATCAGAACAAGTGCACTCACAGTTACCATCTGCAGTAGAAGAAACTAGGAAATCTGGAAGACAAGGAAGACCTCCTGTTTGGCTTAAGGACTTCATCACCACTACAAAGAATCAGACAAATGCAGTATACTCTATTTCTGATGTTCTGTCTTATGATCATTTATCTACTTCCTACCAGTCATTCCTTAATGCTTTCTCTGTACTAACTGAGCCACAAACCTATAAAGAAGCTGCCAAGGATCAAAGGTGGATAGAAGCCATGGATTAAGAAATCAAAGCACTTGAAGAAAATCATACCTGGGAAGTTGTAGATTTGCCAGAAGGAAAGAAGCCAATAGGTTCCAAATGGGTGTTTAATATCAAATACAAGTCATCTGGTAAGTTGACAAGTTCAAGGCAAAACTAGTAGCAAAAGGATATACACATCAAGAGGGGCTAGATTACCATGAGACATTCTCACCAGTTGCCAAAATGGTAATTGTGAGAACTGTCTTAAGCATAGCACACAGCTTCCAAAGGTTAGATCCTATATCAGATGGATGTGAACAATGCATTCCTACAAGGGGATCTACATGAAGAAGTCTATATGACTATGCCACAGGGTTTCAAACGACTGGGTGAGAATAAAGTGTGCAGATTGTTGAAGTCACTTCATGAATGAGGCTTCAAGGCAATGGAATATCAAGCTCACAGATGCCTTAGTAGGAGCAGGGTACAAGCAGAGTGCACATGATCATTCTTTGTTCACCAAACAGACTTCACATGATATTGTAATTATACTAGTCTATCTGGATGATCTCCTAATCACAGGTAATAACATTTCTTTAGTAGAAGAGGTCAAGAACACCTTGCATGGTAGCTTTAAGGTAAAAGATTTAGGTCAGCTTAGATACTTCTTGGGGATTGAAGTCATGAAATCAAATAAAGGCATACTGTTAAATCAAAGGAAATATGCACTAGAGTTAATCTCTTCCACAGGATTGGCTGGCGCCATACCTGTTTCTACTCCTATTGAACTCAATCAGAAGTTTACTACTACAAAGTATGATAGACACGTTGGACACAATGGAGATGAAGAGATAAAGGATGTGGGACTTTATCAAAGGTTGGTAGGCCAGTTGCTCTACTTAACCATCACAGGTATAGATATTTGTTTTGCAGTACAAGTTCTGAGCCAGTTCATGCAACATCCCAAACAGTCACATCTAAGTGCAACACTTCGAGTGGTTAGGTACATCAAGGGGTCTCCTGGACTTGGAATTTTTCTCAGAAAGGGACCTATCACTCATTTTTCTGCCTTCTGTGATTCAGACTGGGCAGCCTGCCCAAACACAAGAAGGTCAATTACTGTTTATGCAATTAAAATAGGGGATTCTTTACTGTCATGGAAATCCAAGAAGCAACAAACAGTAAGTCACAACTCAGTTGAGGCTGAGTATCGAAGCCTTGCAGCAGTATCAGCAGAGATTACTTGGCTGGTTGGTTTATTACAAGAGTTGTCGATTCAGATACAACAGCCTGTAGATGTGTATTGTGATAGCAAAACTGCTCTTCAGATAGCAACTAATCCTATTTTCCATGAAAGAACAAAGCATATGGAAATTGATTGCCACTTTGTTCGAGAGAAGATCAAAGCTAGGTTGATTGCTCCTCATTATATTTCAACCAAGATGCAGCTGGATGATCTCATGACAAAGGGCCTTGGTGCAACTCAACATTCTTTCCTACTCACCAAGCTTGGAGTGGTTCGATATTTTTTACCCTCCAGCTTGAGGGAGAGTCTTAGAATATTGAGGGTCTAAGTGTACATATTAAAAGTTCATGGTGTAGAAGTTAGTTAAAATGAGTTAGTTTGGTAGTTTGTTAACTCAGTTAAAGTACATTTGGCAAAGTTAGTGGAGCTGTATATACATCATTGTTTGTAACGTTTGGTCATTGAGAATTCAATTCCAACTTTTCTTCCTCTATCTTCTTCCTCCTCTATCAATTCTTCCTTACACTATCCTGCGATGGGGCCATTCCTTAGACCTTGCTTAAATACAAAATATTTTGTACATCGAAAAACCCGAAAATTGAACAATTTCACATAACAATCCATATATTGTAATTCATCTCCTAACAATCATTATACTATTATTCGACACATAAATATTTACATTATATCTTCCTATAAGTAATTTTGTATTGTAATCTTCCATAATTAATAGGCATAATTATCCATAGTGTTATTCCCTTTTTCTTTTTTAGTTAGGTGTCCATATAGGGACATATATGTCTCCTCCATTGTTAATTTCATATTTTGGTCTTAGACACCATTATAATTCCTTTTCCATTGTTTTGACAAAATTAGTGACATATCGATTTTTTTTATCTTTCGAAGTATGACATTATTATAATTATTTTTCCAAGGTTTTGACATAATTAGTGATATATCATTTTTCTTTAACTTCCGGAGTACGGATATGACACATTTAGTGGTGTTTCTTGCAAAAATGCAAGGTAAAACTGCGTACAATAGATCCTTACTATCCGGTCCTTTCTCGAATCCCGCGCATAATAAGAGCTTAGTACACCGAGCTGCCCTAGTGACATATCATTTTCTTTAATTATGTTCTGAAGTATGCACAACTTTCATATGTTAAAAGATCTTTTAAAGGTTTCCTACCAAAAAAAAAAGAAGATCTTTTAAAGGAATTTAAACGTTCGGAATAATGATCCCTCGGTTATTGATAAATTTTTGAGTTTGATCTTTGTAATAGTATATTGAGATAATTTTCATTTAATTATAATGTCTGATTTGGATCTCTTTAAATATGAATTATGTGATGTTTAGATTATAGGAAAAATTTGGAATTGCAATACAATCACATATGTAGCAACAATATGAGCATAAAATAACCCATCGATAGCTAAATGGTTCATCAGTTATAATTATTATTTGAAATGATAACTAATATACTATTATAAATTAAAAGTTGTTGATAGTCTTAAAAATCTTTATACTGTCAGCAATAAGTATCCACATCTAATTTTTATATTAAATTAAATGCGGAGAATGGCCAAATATACCCTTATACGATATGAAAAGGTTTAAATATATCTCCCGTTATACTTTCGGTCCAAATATACTCCTGTCATAATACTATTGGTTCAAATATACCCCTCTTCCGTTAAGTTTGTCCTAGGTGGACATCCAATTTTACGTGGCACTAACATTTGATGAGGTGGATGTCAAGTGACATGCTACCTCAACGCCCATAACCCATTTTACCCCTCTCTTCTATTTTTTTTCCATCACTAAACTTTTCTTTCGCTCGAAAAAATTTTTAGTGGTGGAAAATATTGGTGGGTGGGGTGGGGGGGAATAAAATCGGTTAGGGGCGCTGAGGTGTCATGCCACATGGCATCCACCTCACCATATGTGTCAACCTTGGACAAATTTAACAGAAAATGGGTATATTTGAATCAATAATATTACGATAGAGATATATTTGAACCGAATGTATAACGAGGGATATATTTGAACATTTTTTTCATAGTACAAGGATATATTTGACCCTTTTTTGAATTATATATATTATTAAGTAATTAGATGAAATAAGAAGAAAACACATTAAAACGATTAACGGAAAATGTTTTCTTAGAAAACAAGTAGTAATCTTATTCATTTTCCGGTGTTTGGTACGCAAATAAGGAAAATAACTTCTCAAGAGTATTCATAAATAATTTAGATACAATAAACATGAAGCCATAAACTTTCGAACCCTGTAAACTTTATAATTTCTAAACCCGTAAACTTCTAAACACATAAACTTCCGAACTCATAACGTTGGAACTTGTAGAATTTCGAACCTGTAAACCAAGTGATGAAAAAACTAAAATAGAAAATATATAAAAAAATATTTTTTTCCCATGGGGGGGGGGGGGGGGGGGGGGGGTTGGTGAGAAGTGGGGTGGTGCAGAAAAACGAAAAAACATAAATTTAAAAATTACAAAAAAAATATTTTTGTTATGCGGGGGTGGGGGTAGGTGGTGCATAAAAACGAAAAAATCGAAATCTGAACAAAAAGAGAAAAAAAACCTTTTTGGAGAGAGGAGGTAGGGTGGGGGTTACGTAGGTGGATGTGGGGGTGTGGGCTGGGTCGGTGAGGGTGGACAATATTGAGAAGGAGTTTTGGAAATATTTTCACTTCTCTTGATAAGGAAAACATTTTCCTCCAATTGAAGGAAAATGAATTGATAAAAAAAATATTTTCCAAAACATTTAAGCAAATCAAACATAAAAAAAATTAAAAAATATTTTTCAAAATATTTTCCTTCGTATCAAACACACCCTAAAGAAAAAGTTTATATGCAAACACATGATATACATCTTAAAATCTTTATCATGATAACTATTCATTGCACTTTGGTTGGCATTATTCATTAAGATACTTAGTGGGGGTTTTGGATATAAGAATTGTGAGATATCATTATTCAACTTAACTTCGAATATTATTATTTTTTTATTCCAAAAATTATAGCTTTTATGTCCAAATGCCTACCAGATATGTTTGGACATAAAAATTATTATTTTTGAAAAAAAATAGTATCTGATAGTTAATTAATGTTTGAATATGCATTTCACTTAAAAAAAATATTGCAGTCAGCTAGTTAATATCAGGTATAGCAACGAAATGAATAAATATGAAACAAAGTAAATATTATAACGAACGCGTATAAATTACACGGTATGATTCCCTCCTTACAATTTACTCAGCTCTCAATTAGCAATTTCTTTTCGTAACCAAAACATATACATAAACGTGGTTTCACCAAAGAGGTTGTTATACTTCAATTAAGGGGAGAACCCTAAGATACACTGGCTACTAGCCAAATATTACGCACGATTCAATGAGGATAATAAATATATAGTAAATGTCGAGGCGTACGGCCCGATCCAACATAAAAGTAAATTGTGCACTGCCGAAGGGTCGAACGGAGCGAACAATAGATGCATCTATTAACCTGTTGAGGCGAACGACCCGCTCCCATGAGAGTGTGGTACATAAATCCTGCCGAGGCGAATGTCCCGATCCCATAAGAGTAGTGAAAGAAATCACCCCGCTCGCGGAATATAAATTGCAAAGCGGTCACACATAAACATACACATTTAATCAGTCCACCCCGACAATATTGGGAAAAGCAATTATCCTAGAAATGTCAAAAGTTCTCTTTTAATGGTCACGAAGATAGTAAATAAGTCTTTTTGTTAGAAATTCATGTGTCAAATTCAATAAGATTTAACTCATTTCCAATTTCATCAATAAGGTTACACGTGCGACAAATAAAATATGCTTTTGGGTCCTAGACTACCTGGACAAGCATAATAGTAGCCACGCACGGACTCCTGTCACTTCGTGCATACGTAGCCCCCACAAATTGTAGCACATATTTAATTATTTTACCTATGGGGACAATTCCCCCTCACAAGGTTAGAAAGAAGCCTTACCTCGCTCCGAAGGTTCATAGCCGGCTTCCACGCCCTTCCGACGACTCCAATTGATGCACAACACCCCAAAACTATCCAAATAACCGGCAAACCAATGAGAATTCACTCTAATACTTGTAACATTTAAATTATATAAATTCCCAACTACGCTCGAAAAGTTGACTAAAATGCCCTCGGACCCACGTGCCCGGATTCCGAAATTTCTCTAAGATAAACTCTACACATAGGCTTACTAACGCAAATATTTAATTTACTCTAATTTTCATGCTCAAATTCGTGGTAAAAATCCAAAATACCAAATTCTAGGTCTTCCCCTCAAAATCTCAAATTTCTACTAATTTTCATATCTGAATCTATGTAAGATCACATATTTGACTAAAAAATGGGAAGAATTCACTTACCTAGTGTTGCTTGATGAAAATCCCTCCTTGAGCTCTCAAAAATCGTCCAAGCCAAATGAAAGAAATGAAAGAAATTGTCAAATTCCCGTTTTTAAAACAACACACTGCCTCCAGCACTTCCACACGTGCGGTCTCCTAGACCGCACATGCGTGCCCGCAAATGCGCCAAAACTCTCGCACATGCGACTTCCTCCTTCCTCAGCCGGCTCCGCACATGCGCTCCCTCGTCCGCATCTGCGCCTTCGCATGTGCGGAAATAACCTCGCACATGCGGCCCTCAGCCAAGCCTTCCCTTTTCCGCTTCTGTGACACCATAGCCGCACCTGCGACCAAAACCTCGCAGGTGCGGTCACACCATATGACAACAACCTCAGCTTTCTCTCAACTCCAAATTTGATCCGTTAACCACCCGAGGCCCCGGGGACTCCGTCCAATTACACCAACATGTTCCAAAACATAATGCAGACCTGCTCGAGGCCTCAAATCACATCAAATAACATCGAAACCATGAATCGCTCTCGAATTCAAGCTTTATGAACTTAGAAATTTCAAACTTCTACATCCGATGCTGAAACCTATCAAATCACGTCCTATTGACCCAATATTTTGCACACAAGTAACATTCAACATTACGGACCTACTTTAACTTTCGGAATCGCATTCGACTCTGATATCAAAATTTCCACCCTGGTCGGATTTCTCAAAAACCTTCAAATTTCTATCTTTAGCCAAATGACTTCAAAATAGCCTTCGGACATCCGAATTCACTTGCGATTGCGCTCCAACTCTAGATTCACCATACAAAGCTATTCCCAGACTCGAAATCCCAAACGGACATCAATATCACTTAAATGCACTTTGATGTGCCGGAGAATTTCGGCACATTTAATACCATAGTGCTTAAATTATGGCTCGTTTCAAGAGCATTTATTCTTTTTAACNAAATGCGGTCAAATATGCGACCGCATATCTCAAATGCGAACCGCATTTCAATCGCATCTCCATCTGATGCCTGAAGCCACACTGCAAATGCGACGCATAAATGCGATCGCATATCACCAATGCGGACCGCATCTATCAAATGCGATGCATCTCTGAGACCTAGGGTTTTGATATGCGATGAAGAAAGTAAAGATGCGAATCACATCCCTGTTATGCGACAGGAATGCGATCGCATATCAGCCCGACAAGGGGTGTTTTTGTCTGTTTTTCACCCGAATTTCCTGCCCACTATAAAAGGATTTATCTTGGCATCTCTTTGGATACATAGACGATATAGATATACATATATTTGGACATATCTTCAGCCTTGTAAATTTATTTTGAGTAGAGAAGAACAAGTATTGATTTGTGGGTTTGCACACACACTTTGGATTTGTAGATTTCAACATTGTGGTGAAGTTTTCTTTACCCATTTGTGTTTATTTCTTCATTTCCTTGCTTTGTATTGTATATCTAAGTGTGTAGTATTTTTCCAACACTTGAATATGGTTTATGGGAATATTCATATTTAAAGTATGGATTAAATACCCTTGTTGTGCTTATGTATTGAATGATTTTATTATATTTGTGAAGTGAGTA